>VZSF01005155.1:91628-167799 GCA_013398295.1 Chionis minor
CATATATATATATATACACACACACACACTTGTTTTCACATGTCTTCCATTGATCTAACAGATATTTTGGATGCCAGTGTAAAACCGTAAACTGGCTTAATGTGTACTTGGGAGTGTCTTACTGTTTTTCCCAACCCGCAAGCACAACACACTGCTTGGGATATTCCTGTTTTTTTTCTGGGCTAACCAATGACTGAAGTGAAAGGATTTTTGCTGCTCATTGTATTATGTTTATGTTGTAGGAATGTCTTGAAATTGATGCGTTCTTTGTTAGGCTTTGCTGCTGACAGAACCACTGTCTTCTACAATAGAAGCAGGCCCTACTGTTGATACTGGCCTGAACTATGCCAGAATTTAAGCGGCATTTCTTTCACTGCCATTTCTTGGACTCTCATTAATATGCGAGTGCAATTCCAGTTTCATAAATTGTTGAGCTTATAGTTGATTATAAATTAAATTAACTTGAACTGCATGAATTTTGCTTACAATTTGCTCAGAGTTGTAGTTGTACCGTTCCTGAAAGATAAGCCTCCTAGTAAAAATATAGGCTTCATTTGTAAAATATTTGTTTTCTTCCTACATACCACGTATGCATGGGAAAGAAGGAGGATCCAAGTCCCTGGGAAGAGGATGGCTCAGGGAATATTACCAATGTGTATAAATACCTGCTGGCAGTAAAGAAGGTGCAGCCTTGTGACAGGACAAGAGACAATGGGCGCAAACTGAAATACAGGAAATTTGTAAGAAAAAAACCTGTTGTTACTGTGAAGGTGATCAAAAATTGGAGCAAGTTGCCCAGACAGCTGGTGTAGTCTCCATCCTTGGAGGTACTCAAAACACAACTGTAGGCAGTCCTGAGCTGCCTGTGGTGGCTGACCCTGGTTTGAGCAGAGGCTGTTAGAGTAGACGAGTAGATGACCGTAACAGTATGAAGCTGCGTCAGGGCAAGTTCAGGTTGGACATTAGGAAGGGTTCCTCACCGAGAGGATGGCTGGTCCCTGGAACAGGCTCCCCAGGGAAGTGGCCACAGCATGAAGCCTGTCAGAGGTCAAGGAGCATCTGGACATCAGTCTCGGTCACATGTTTTAGATGTTGTAGGTCGTCCTGCGAGGAGCAGGGAGTTGGATGCGGTGATCCTTATGGGTCCCTTCCAACTTGGGATACCCTGTGATCTCCAGCTGACTCTTTCAAGCTCAGTGATTCTGGAATTCTGGAATTGCTCCTAGGATGTAGACAAGACATTTGAGTTGGATTTTAATAACTGATGAATCCTTAGTGTGAGTAGGGAGATTAGCAAGTGTGGACAGAAACAGAGGGAGATGAGCTCCTGGTTCTGTAACAACTGAGATCATTCTGTGATAGAAGAGAGCCCTGGGGTACCAGGATGATTTTGTTAGTCGTTTCTATTGCCTGCATGACGTAGTTTACATTGGAGATAGGAAATAGTTGCTTCCTTTTGTCATATGCCTCTTTCTGCCTGACTCTTAACATCAGTTCTTTTAAAAACAACCCCTCAACTAGAATATTTGAGCTTCATGTGCTTCAGTGGTCATAAATGGTCTGTACAATGTCTTTAAAAAAAGCAAAAAGTTGCTTACAAGTAAAGACATGGTCAATGTCAGGCAGTAGATAGCCTTAACATTTTGAAGACTTTTGAAACCGTGTCCAAGAAGAGTCCAGTCAGAGTCTGAATTCTGTTTTAGCCTTATAACTTTATTCTTACGTGTGAGGATTGAGAGTGGCCAGATGGGCAGTTTCAACCATAACACCCACAGACAAGCTGATCTAATCCTGAAAGCTGGTTAAGGTGGTGTAAGTAGTGGAGCTGAATGGAAAATGAAATATGAAAATTTAGGTTGTAGATCAGAAAGGTGACTTTGAATTTTAAAATGGGTATTGGTGTTATTAATTGATGGTTAGATCTCTTCCTAGCTGGTATTGTTGAGAAGAACGTGTTCCTCTGTCACGCAGAGGAATAAGGATATATTGTTCCCATCATGTAAGATTTTAAAAAGTACCTGCGCTGAGGAAGGAAGGAAGCATTCAGAGGAAGATTGAAAGGTACTTATTCTCCCAAAGTTTATATACATTCAGTGAATACCATGATATATAATTTTGGGGAGCAGATTCCCAGCCAGTTTTAGTTGTTGTGTCTGGCTGGATTTCACAGACAAGTACCATTTTCCGTATGTTGGGAATTTGGACTTTTCTTAGTGTTCTACACATTGTTTGAATGATTTCCAAGCCCTTCCATGGACAGATCTGAAAGTTGGTTTGGGTGTGCAAATGTGCCATTTGGATCCTCTTCAGAACCATGACATTACGTGTTGCAGAAACATGGAGTATTCTAGATAGTATTGTTGAATATTCTCATAGATGAGCCCTTTTTTTGTCAGTCTTTCAGCTAGTTATATTGAATAAAAATGTTGAGTGAGTTGATCTCGTATTTTGCAAAATGACTTGGATTATGATTGTAACCCCATTACTTACAAGAAATAATTTAAAGCCAACCTCAGTGTGCGGATTGTTACAGATCTTGTGGTTGCCACGAATCTGATGCAAAGATAGCAGAATTTATGGTTGTTGATGCAAGCTGTTAACTGGGTGTTAAGGCACCCAGTGTTGTTCCATGTTGCTCAATTAGCGGTTTGTTGACATTAGGAAATAATTGAAACAATTTGGAGGTCACTTTTAATGGTTGGTTATTGTCTCTTGTCCTAACTCATTCCTCGAATATATTTTGACATAATTTTCTGAAGTGATACAATATCCTTAAATCACTGTGATTGTTCCGGTCACCACTGTTGTCCGATTAACATTTGATTTTTTTTTTTTCTCTTAGATATGTTAAGTGCCCCAGTTTTCATTTAAGACTTCTGTTGCTTTTCTCATTTCTGCTTTAATTTTCTTTCCCTCTGTTCAACCTCCTTTTGTAAAATCTGTTTGGATACAGCCCTTTAGGACTTGCATCTGATGTCGCTGCCCAGCCACTCTGCGTGATACTTGAAAAATCACGGCAGTCAGGTGAAGTCCCGGCGACCGGAAAATGGGAAACATCGCACTCGTTTTCACAAAGGGTAGAAACGAGAGCTTAATGCATATGTAGAAACGCCGCAAGAATTCATCTTCATGGTGCCTAAATTGTTTTCTGGACCTTGCTACAAAGGGGTGTATGGTAAAAACAGTTCTTTGCCCGACATGCTGCCTTTTCTTAATTGAGATCAGGAAATCAAGCAGTTCCAGGAAGTGGGGCGATGTGAGCCTAAATTAAATTTGTCATTTATTTCTAGTACTATGTTAAAAGCTTGTATTGACCTTCTCTAGAAGGACTGATATTTAAAGGGAAAACTAAACAGTTAATGGCATTACTAAATTAACTAATATGGAAAGATAATGGTTTGTATTATCTGCAATCTTGATTATAGGAAAAGAGGAGTAGTTCTAACATTTTGTATCTATTTATGATAAGAAGCAAACTCCATTTTTCCCCTTCATTTTTTTTTCACTAAAGGAGAGGTGGTTTTTTTGGTGGTGGTTTGTTGTTTTTTTTTTGAGGGGGGGGTGTGTGTATGTGTGTTTCGTTTTGTTCTGAAACTTTTGTAGTCCTTTCTCTACCCTGTCAACATTGATCATAACTTTTATGGTAACCCTTGTATCAGCAGTGTCAAACAGGGGCAGTACCCTGCTGTGTTTCTTCCTTATAGATACAGTGGCATAGAGAAAGTGTCTGACAGAATTTAGATTTCCAGGCGAAGTGGTTAACAGTACATAGCAGAATTTTATTGGTAGGTATTAATCTAAACCAGAGAATTTATTCAGTGTTGGCGTAGTAAGTTTGTGTCAGGATCAGTATCGCCCCCAAATCTCCTCGGTCTGAATGTGTTACCTTTGCTGCAGTATTTTTATTTCTCTTACTTAAAATAATGTGTGTACGCAGGCATGTCTACACACACATACAAACAGACATGCTTGCATTTGAAAAACAATACAATTCCCAAGACACTTGATCATAAAGGCAAAAAAAATATTTCTACTGGAGTATAATTTTTAGACAAGTGACATGGAGCAAACAGACGTAACAGGACCTGACTGTCCCAGCTCATTCTCTGTGGTGAGACCCCACCTGGAGTCCTGGGTCCAGCTTGGGGGGTCCCAACAGCAGGAGGACACGGAGCTGTTGGAGCGGGGCCGGAGGAGGCCCCGGAGATGCCGGGAGGGCTGGAGCCCCTCTGCTGGGAGGACAGGCTGGGAGAGCTGGGGGGGTTCAGCCGGGAGAAGAGAAGGCTCCGGGGAGACCTTCCAGCCCCTGCCAGTGTCTGAAAGGGGCTCCAGGAAAGCTGGGGACGGAGCTTTTAGCAGGGCCTGTTGCGATAGGACAAGGGGAAATGGTTTTAAACTAAAAGAGGAAAGATTCAGACTGGATATGAGGCAGGAATGTTTTACGTTGAGGGTGGTGAAACACTGGAACGGGTTGCCCAGAGAGGTGGGAGATGCCCCATCCCTGGAAACATTCCAGGGCAGGTTGGACGGGGCTTGGAGCAACCTGCTCTGAGTTGAAGATGCCCCTGCTCATGGCAGGGGGTAGGACGAGATGGGCTTTAATGGTCCTCTCCAGCCCAGTCTGTTCTGTCATTCTGTTCCATGGCTCCTGTGGGAAACTGGCTGCCTACTGAACTTGTGTTGGCCATACGAAAACACGACCACTGGTTTGTGTAGCACAGAACCTCTTCTGAATGGTGGAAGAGATGAGAATCAGACACATCAGCCTTTGAGTTCACAGTTCAGACATTGCAGCTATCGAGACTGGCTTGTTTTTGTCTTAAATTTCTGTACAGTTGATTTGTAACAATTTATTTTCCAGGTGCTGGTAATTTACCCTGCAAGTCTGTTCTCCCACTTGTCTTAGTTAAGTGTTCCGCTATAAATAGTTGATATTTTGTTAGGTAGGCATAAACAGACAAATCTAATCGTGAAGTCTTTTTATACAAAAAATAACCTATTATAAAAGGTACATTTATTACATGTGTGCTTTTCACTTACTGCTTACGTCAGGACAGTTTCACGGCAGAGAATTCAACCAAGAACACATTAAAATTTTTACAGGATTATACGTACAGAGTGTGCTACTTGCATTCCTGTAAAAGTTAAAGATTATAAACAAGTTTTTAAGTTCTTGATAGCCAGACTGCACATAAATTCTCTCAGGTTTCGGCAAATGTGGTTTGATCTTTGTGACAAATGTGGTGTAAATGGTTTTCAAGAGGGAGGTCAAGGAGTTCCCATGTCCTGCAGTATCATGCCCGTAGACAGAACCTTCTCTAGTTGAACGTTATTGAACGTACTCTGGCATGTTTTAATACCTTTCCAAAGCCACATTTAACAAATCAGGGTCTTCTTTCTTCCAGCCTATTTATTAATGACCTAACCAAGCTGCAGGATTGTGTTTCTCCATGAATATTTTCAATTGTATTTGTCCAATGGTCAGATCAAACATTGACTGGGTATGTTAATGGTTTGCCCTAAAGGGTTTAGAGACCTGGATGAGCGATAGCAGCCATTCTGCTAGATACAGGAAAAGTGAATCAAATATAAACCTTTCCTCTTTCTTTCCCATTTTGCATTGGTGGAACAGGGTGTGGTATGTGGCTTCTGCTCGGAGACCTACGTGGACTGTGCGCCCGTCACTCTGACTCCCGGAGTCTAAAGTGGCTTGACCTGAGCTGGATGTGGGGAAAGAGAAGGAGATGGTAGGAAGTTGCAAGCATTGTCCTCTGTACAGGAAAGGGGGACCCAAACTCTCCTAGTGTTCCAAAATAACCGTGGCCTCCATTTACAATAGTTCCCAAAGTCCTTAGAAGTCTGAATTTTGGATGTTGTCCTACATTATTACAGGTGTAATCAGCATTGGTGTTAATACTTCAGATGTCTGTGAACAGTAATTTGGGCAAAATAAAACAAACATCCTTGATTACATGATCTGAATACATTTGAATAAAGATAGTCTAACCTTGCAGTTGAGTTATTGCACAAAAATCTTAGTGTCTGTACAGCACTAAAAATGCTGTTTTTCAAATATCAAAGTAAAGCTCGAGGCTAAAACACCTCTTGCTTATTTCCAATTTGTATCCATATGCCTTCCTGACTTTTACAATAAGAAACACTATATTGCTCCATCCCTGTGGCTCTCTTGTAATTTATTTACCTGGGGAAGATCCGCTTTTAGATGCAGCATCTGGTTTTCAATGATTTCCTGCTCTTAGCCAGCTGAATTGACTGAGCCAGAAGGAGGTCACGTCTGTTGCCTGAGGTCACACATCGAATGAATGCCCGAGCTTGGATTCAAAGTCAGATCCGGACTATTCCCTCTTGGTTCTTTGCTGTTTGCAATAAATACTTGTTTTTAAATGTCAGGTGTATTTGGGAATAATCAATCTGTATTATACGCAAGCAGAAAATTACAATGCTTAACCCGGTACTTACTAAGCACATAGATAGTTCTTGCAAATGTTATCTGCCAGAGCAGCTAGAAAGCAGGAAAAAGGTAGAGTATTTTATGTAAACATACCTAAAGCAATGAAAAAATACTGTAAACTGGTCAATGAGGAGATGCTTTTTTTTTTTTTTACATTGGATAATTATTTGTGCTAATGGCAAATCTAGCACAATGCTATTTCCTTTAATGGTAATCAGGTGAGAAGAAAACGTTATCCCTGTTCTCAATAATTTACACTGTGTGCATCTTTATAGGAGTCTGAATTACAGGACCTTGATTTTCCTGATATTCCGCTTGCATAATTCTTTTTTTTAATTAACCTTTAAGCCAGAAGTTGTATATCAGGGACTGAAGAAATCCAGTCTTTACACGATTGTATTGCAAAACGTTAGTCATGATTAAGGGCATGGAAAAATGACTTTATCTCTATACAGGGGTGTGAAAATCTTTGTCACAGATGAAATATGATTTGTAAAGATGTCTTTTTCCTGTTTCTTCTGTGAGAAAGAAAAAAGAAGTATGTCTACAGAGGTGATTTATTTGACTTGGAAAAAAGCCATTGATATTGTCAATGGGACTTCTTACATCTCAACTCAAGCAAACTCTGAAATACCGTTTCAACCTAAAACCTGAACTATTTCTCACTGCTTTGAATTTTTCTAGTTCGAAATGTACTGCTGTGGTTTTGTGCAATTTTAACTGCAGTTTCTAGATGGAAACAGTTCACCTGAAGATGGACTTCCCTTTCTGGCTCTGTGAAGTGGGATGGTCACAAAGCCCCCGGGAGAGTCGCTGCAGTGACAATCCAGTCCAACAGGAGCTGGAGCCGTTCCGCTCCCGCGTCTGCTTGGAATGAACCCCGCAGTCGGTGGGCAATAGCAGTTATCCCTAATGGCAGTTCAAACACGAATGTTAACGAGTCCTCTCCTGTCAGGCGGAGGCTGGAAGAGGAAAGAAGCTGGGTCAGTCAGGAAGAGAGACACAATTCAATGGAAATAGTAGAAAGCCTCAACAGGAATTATTTTGACCCATGACACTTTTTTATTTGCTTTAACTTTCTGACCTTATTTCTGGAGATAATGAAAAGGTCCATTAGAAGACACGTGCAAGAAGTTTTATCTTCTTTTCTTGGCTGTGGAAGCACTGTCATGTTAGGAGTCCTACAAAGACAGAAACACGGGCTGGAATATCTTGGAAAAGACTTTGTGTATTTGTCTAATCGGGAGGGGTTTCTTGAAGAACCCGCTGTCCTGTTTCGTGGAGGTTTGGAAGGAAAACAAAATTATTCCTGTTTTGGGGCTCCCAGTTTTCTCCTCGGAATGTCCCCAAGAAGGATGAGAGTGCTCTGCTTTACTGTAGCATCCCGGGAGCCCGCGAGGAGGGAGCGAGGGATGGGATGGGATGCTGGCGGGAGGAGGAGGTGTGGTGGAGAGGGGCAGGAAAAGCGCAGGCAGGGGCCTGGGGTTGATGGCAGGGGCATCTGCGCAGCCTGTGGGACAGGAACCGGCAGTTTCTCTCAGCTAGCCTTTGGAATAAATAGGTGTTGAATCTGGAGGCAGTTCAGGACCTCTTTTCTTTTATCACGTGAAGCACAGGGAGGAAAGCTGCAAGTTCTTCCTGCTGCACTTAATGTGGCTGTGCGCGCTCTGACTGTACGTCTTCACCCTGCTTCTGTTGAAGGACTGTAGCAGGAAACAAGCTCTTGCAGTTGGTAGCTGATTTCCTTGCATGGATTTAAAATGCAAAAATGAAAAAGCTACAGCCAAGTTATTGGTGGACTAGTTAGACTAGTTAGGAAAAGGCTTTTAAAAATCTGTATTTAACAGTTAGAAGAGCTTTTTTACTTAGTCTCAGTATTTTTAGAAGATATGTTTCTTTTGACACATCATTAATTTATAGAATTTTTCCAATTAATTTCAGACAAACTTCCTTACTATCACTTTACTGAAAATGCTTGAATTAATAGGGGGGCATTTAGTAAATGAGAGAGCTAGTGCTTAAGGTAGAAAGGCATCAGCTTGGCAAACTTAAAAAACTGTTAGATTGTTCAGGAGAGAAGTACAGGTTTTCCCTGGATCTTCATTTGGACACAACTTGGAAACAGTTGCAGCCTCTTTACATCATCATGTTTGGAGCCTGCCATCCGCAAAGACGGGAGATCCTTGGTTCTACTGGTGCGGATAAAGCTGGAAGTGAGATAAGCATAATAAAAAGCAATGAGCAGAACAAATAAATGATTGCTGTTGGTTACAAACGACAGTGAAGTTACAAAAAATGCATTATTCAGATACTTCAAACATGTTTTGAAAAAGATGTTTTAACTGTGTAAGAATGTTGTGTTGTTTCACAGGCACGATGAATAGCCTATTGCAAAACATTCACTGTGTATATACTGCCACAACCAAGATATAACCTATAAAATGGTACCGACTTCAAGTGTGAGTGGGCTTGGACCCTTTTAACAATTAAACTTTCAGTAAATACAGTATGTAGATTCAAATACTGTATTTACACTTACACAGAACAGTCTTTACTGGCATTTTTTGAAAAACTTTTGAGGGCCTATTTTGCAATTGCTGCTTTTTTAAGGTCACTGCGAGTTTTGGACTTCATACACCAAGCTTTCCATGCCAAGTTTACTTCACAAGAAGTCTCTTCCTTTGCTAGTTCGAATGCAGAAAGTCGTGTGCCGTGCGTGCGCCCTGGAGGCAGGGCAGGAACGGCTGGAGGTTCCCCGGGCGGTGAACGCGCCTTGGGCTGCGAGCTGCAAAATGGATGTAGAAGTCGGAAGGCGACTAGTTAGCTTTCTGTTACCGTGGCTGAAATGACAGCAGGCATTGATTAGCTTTTGGTTATGTCAGTGGAACCTGGTCCCATAACGTAGAGCGCGACCTCCCAGACCTGCTCTTTTCCTAGAGGTACGATCTGCCATGGAGGAGTCACAGCTCAGCTGAAAATCTTCTGCGACGTTTGCTGTGAGGTGTAAGGGGTCCTTGAAGTGTCTAGTGCTGCCGCTAGTCCGAATGAGATGGAGAGCTTGCGGATCTCATCCTGCGCTGCACGTTGGTGGATTTCCACCTCTTTGTTAATCAGCGGGTTGCACCAGCTGAAGCGTGCCCATCATTACAGAATGCACAGTGGTGAGTAAAAGCTCTGGGCTGGAGGAGTACAAATACTTCACTGTCCTCCATAATATTAGTAAATAGAAGGATCATATCTTCCCTTTTCATTGTCTGCGTCTTGAAACGTTATTCTTGTCCTTCTGTTTTCTCATTTTGGTGTGTAATGAAACTTCTGAGGCCTTACAGAATAGTGCGTACTAGTCCTTTTTTCCTTTAAAATTCTTTGCTCCCTCAGGACAGTAAGAAGGTGTGCTTTAGAGAGCTGTTTTTGTTGGTGGCTTTTTGCAGCACACTCAATATTGTAATGCTGTTCCTTGAATAGTCAAAAGTTACTGTTTTTTCAAGCTGTTGCAAGGCTAAACTTGTACTCCGGGCTTTCTATGCATATCTGGCTTGAAGGAAGCAAATTTCTTTATGGAATAATTTATTTCTCCATCAATTATTAAGTATTTATGCTGCTCCAGCAGCTGGATTTAGGGACTTGTTTGAATTACATAGGAGGAACTAAAGCAAAGATCATTTAGGATCACAATGAAATCTATCTGCAAGAATTGCGTTCTTAGCCTAGTTTCTAATTCTGTTAAATTCTTGCACTTGTTTTCTCTTTTATAAAGCATTGTTTTGGAAACAGGCTAGCAGTATCAGAGAGATACTGCACTGTGATTTTTTTCTTTTTTTTTCTAGTTCCTTGAAACCACTCACTTCATTTAAACTTCCATCAATTCAAAATTTACTATTTCCCTTGAGCACACTTTTTCCATATTTTTTTGCTCAAAGTACTATTAATACTTTCTGATTATTCAGCAGAAAACTAAAAATGTCTCTTGAGCCACTCAACCTGATTTAATTGGTTTTGGTGTACGGCAAGCTAAATTCAGATCTCCATTTATCAAACCCCAAGTCTCTCCTCCCCTCTAAAACTGAGCAGTGCTCAGGTGAAAAAAATCATGAGACAAAAAGTCTGTTTGGGACTGTGCATAAAACATTTGGTAACGTTCAGAAGGTCACTGCAGTGCCTGAATTAAAGGTAGGCTGGTTGCTTGCTTTCTCCTCCCCCCGCTCCCCCCTTCGGTGCTTCTCTGAGCCCCTAGACTCTTCTTCCTGATAGCTTCCCAGGCTTCTCTGGGTTGGTTTGAAGTTGTATTTTCACTTTGTTCATTGTTTCTCAATTTTTTATTTACTCTACCACAAAGAAAAAAGGGGTGGAGGAGCACATAAGAATATAAAATACTCTATTTTTGTGTATCAAAGGCAAGCAATGTATTCCGAAGGTCAAAGTTCCTTTTTTTCCTGAAGAATTTCAAGTCCTAGGGCCCTTGAGGTATGTGCAGTTGGGTAGGTATCACCTTAAAAAAATTCGTTGTCTATTGAAATTTTATGTGCTTTCCCACAGTAACGCTCCAAGCCCACCCACCTCCCTCGCCCCCCAACCCCTCCAAATTAAACCTGCTAAGCTTTACTCACTGTAGACTTGTTGAACTTCAGGACACTGCATAAAACAAAACTTGAAAATACATGATAAGACACCTGGAAGAAATTAATTCATTCCATTTTAAGTTCTTTACACGTTTAAATGAAAGATCTGACATGCATGTTTGTCCAGATCTTGGCTAAATCTCAGTCGTGTAATGGTTCACAGTTTCAGGACTGGGCTTTTATTTCTTTTCCATGCTGTTAGCACCCCACATCCTGCTGGGTTTATTCTTACTTTTTTATTATTTCCTGGTTTATTCTTCAGAAAGTGGACACAAGAGGAAAAAGGCCCTCGGGTCAGTTCCTGTATCTTCACTTTTTCCTGACTTGACAGCTAATGTAAGCAACCTGTGGCAGAATTAGGAATAAGACAGACAACTTTGCTACAGGCTGAGAGAGTTGGGCTTGTTCAGCCCAGAGAAGAGAAGGCTCCAGGGAGACCTTTCAGCCCCTTCCAGTACTTTAAGGGGACCTACAAGAAGCTGTAGAGCGACTTTTTACCAGGGCGTGTAGTGATCGGATGAGGGGTAATGGCTTCAAACTGGAAGAGGGTACGTTTAGGGTAGATACCAGGAAAAAAATTTTCACTATGAGGGTGGTGAGGCTCTGGAAGAGGTTGCCCAGAGCAGCTGTGGCTGCCCCATCCCTGGAGGTTCAAGGCCAGGTTGGATGGGACTTTGAGCAACCTGGAGGTGTCCCTGCCCAGGGCAGGGGGGTTGGAACTAGGTGATCTTTCAGGTCCCTTCTAACCTAAAACATTCAATGGTTGTGTGATACTTTTCCAACCTGAACCGTTCTATGGCTTTATGATACTTTTCCTTCATGTGGTGTAAAAAAGGAGATGTAAAGAACTGATTACAGCTAACCCTGCAATATGTGTTAATCCTTGGCTGTGATGCCCGTCTACATGTGTAAGTGGGAAGAAGAGACACGAATGCCGAACTGAGTTAAGTTTCTTCCTTCTCGTCTTACTGAAAATCTTCAATTCTCCTCTATAGAGCTGTCTAAGAGTAGGGGGAAGAGTTGGCCACCGAGTACAGTTACGGCATGGTGGGCCACTCTTCATGATACTTGTAGGACCAAGACAGCAGAGCGCTCTTATTTACAGGGGATGGAGGTGCTTTCCTGTGGGTCTCTGCGTACTTTCTGCTTTGCAAGCAAAATGTGTCTGGCTTACTTGTTCTTGTGTAAAGCCTCAGCGTCTGTTGAATTTTCCTGTTCACTGGCCCAGGTTGCCCAGAGAAGCTGTGGAGGCACCATCCCTGGAGGTGTTCAAGGCCAGGCTGAATGAGGCTTTGAGCAATCTGGTCTAGTGGGGGGTCTTCTTGCCTAGGGCAAGGGGGTTGGAACGAGGTGATCTTTAAGGTCCCTTCCAACCCAAGCCATCCTATGATAACTTGCCCTCCAGAAGCTCAATGGTACAAGAGTGTACCAGAAGCTACGCAGAACAGGTGTAAAAGCTCCTGGGGTGATTCATTATTGCTGAATCCTGAGAGAGGCTGGCCTTGCCTCCCTGTGAGGGTACCACACCGGCATGCTGGAAAAGTCTGCATCCTCTAACATGTAGTTATGAACACTGGCAAACTGTCTTCTGGCAAGATCTGAGCGAATGTTCAAGCTACAAGGGTTGATAATATAACTCCTCTGCAATCTGCTCAGTTGTGTTACTGTACCAGCCACCAGTAAAATAGGTCAGTAGTATAGGAGAGGGGTGGAGTTTGGGGTAAGCCCTTTAGCCCTGCACAGTCGTACACCGACTAGAATCATCTGTTAAGGATACTGATTGCCACTGTGGCTTCATCAAAAATAAATATTTTCAATTTTTAATGAAATGATTTTTTGGGGTAGAGTGACTAAGTTAATTGGAAAGTATGCAGTTTATTTGGGTGTGTGGGGATGTTATGTGTAAGATGTTGGCTGAAGTGTTTCGTTGAAAGTCTGTAAGGTCAAAAATGCTGACATGAATAATGGAGAAGTCAAACCAATCGTTAACAGGCTGAGTCCAGAAGGAAGAAGTAAATGGGAAATGATCTTTCTAGCAAAAATGCATGAGCACAACCCCTGGAGGGGGCTGGGGGAATATTTCTATTTCCCACTTACATACTGTTTGTTTAGAGATGGGAGGGGGGTGTATGTTTGTATCTGACAATGTCAAGCCTGGCTGCTGTATATGCAGTGGAAAGTTTGAGGGAAGAAAAGGAGACGTGAGCAGCACTCACACACGTTCAGGCAATGTAACTTCTGAACAACACTCAGTTATGGAAAAGACATAGCAGAATAAAAAAATTCTTGCAGTGCCTGTATGTACAATAAGTGGAAGATAGAAAACATTTGTATGGTGGTTGCTACAAGGGAGTGAGAAGCATCTGAAGTCAATCAAGTGGTGATAAATCAAGAGAGTTAATGGCTCAGATAAGTGGCTTCAAGACTACTGAGTAAGCCTGGACTAAAACGATCCCTGGTGTAATTAGAGAGGCTGCACTGAAATTAAGCAAGGTGAATCAGGCCCTGAGCTGAGAGATCATCGTGCTGTTCAGATTTCTAGGAGATCGTGGAAAAGAACTGAAATAACTACTGGGGTAATATGTGGAACTGTAAAGACAAAGCTTAAGAGCTTCAGTTAGTTAAGCCCAATTGCAGGAAGACGGGTATGGGAACGCTATCTTAAATCGAGTTACACAAAACACAGATTTGTCCCAGGAACTGGTGTTTTGGCGAAGTCAGTGGATTGGAGACAGGTGGGTGGCCTTGGCTGGAACATCCCCTACTCGCTTGCTGTGCTTGGTCTGTGTGCCTGCGCTGGGACTGCTCTAAGGGTGCCGTGCGGGACGCTGTGCTGTCCGTCCCGCGGGGCGGGGGGCAGCAGCGTCCTCACACAGGGGGTTCGCTAAGTGAGGCTGAGTACTGCTGTGCAGGTCAGAGGCTTTCCCTAACGCTGGGTCTTGCAGCAAAAGCCCTTTTATGTCCTGTGAAGGTCTCTCAATGCGAGGGTACGTGGCAATATTGCAGGGTGGGAGGGGGCTGTGTTCAGGAATATGTGACTTTCAGTCATCAAGTTATCAGAGTGCCTAATTCCTAAGACATTGAAAGAACAAAAAGGAGAACAACATTTAGGTCAATCAATAGAGTTCCTCTCATTCACACTAGAGTAGCAAGCTTAATTAACTGGGTGTTCTATGTCATTTGCAAACATCATCATATAGACTGTGCTCAATTGTGCATCTGCTGTGTCAGTGCCACGGGAATACCCAGGGTTCAGCTGATCTCCATCTCCGGAGTGCTCCTATGCAGTAATCTTCTGTGTTGTTTTTAATTAGTAATAACGGCAATCATTACAGATTTCTTTCATCTCCAATTCTCTGATTTGCAGGCTGAGACGTTCTGACTGACAAGGAGGAGCAGGGGAGCGCTGGAGTCGCAGGGTCTGCTCCCCGCTGCTGCTGACCCCCACTTTCGGGTGCTCGATCTCCAAAGGAGTCCTGGCCCACACCCCCACTTGGCTCGATAAGCAATATCATAACAAATGTGATCTGCTCTTAAGAAAGTACATTTATGTAGGGGGAGGCAGCGCTCGCTGCCTACAGGCTGGAGACTGACGTAAATACAGCCCCCAGCACGCGTGGGTCTGGGCTCCTCGTCAGTGGCCTCGGGCAGCACCGACCCCAAAACGCAGCTCCGCAACACAGTCCTTCCCCCGAGCACTTTCTGCCCTGCAGGCCAGTACCTAAACCTTGGCTTGTATCAGCAATGTCTTACTGCTTTCTGTTGCTTTGGTTTTAGCTACCCTGCGTCTTTGAGTGAAGGTGACATCTGCCCCGTGCTCCTCGCTTCCTACTCACAGAGCAAAGAACATGCAGTATTGTGTTGATCCTCAGCTGTTTCGTTGTTGCGGATGTGCAAAAGCTGTGCACAGCTGCAGCGCCGGAGTTAGAAGTTTACAGTAAAATTCCTCATAAAATGAGCAAAGACGTTGAGAACAGAGAGAGCTGGGTTTATCTGAAGTAGCTTGAGGAAGGCTGCCCTCTCGGTAGCAACGCTGCCTTGCCTCTGTCTAACCTAATGCTTGTACTGATACTGGATTTTCAGTATTAATGCTCCTACCGCAGACAAGGTCATAGTGATCAAGTGACTTAAATGGATTTACAATCCCGGGTCTGCCCACTCCTCGTGCTTAATTTTTATTCTAGGCAGTTTCTTCATGACATCAAACACTCATGAAAAATCAATAGTCAAACTCTCCCTGTAAATGACTCAAAATTTTTAGGAATATAGATGAATCCATTTGGCGTATTTTTAAGAAATTTGCCAAAAGCCAAGTTACTGGGTCATCATTGCCCTCACAGTTCACCACTCCGCACGTCAACTGCTGATGTAGATGTGGTTGAGGCCCATGTTTTAGTTTCAGGGCCTAGTAAAAAGTTTTAAAGAGTGAAAGGACCAGTAAAATGTGGGAGATGCTCACAACTGCATGGCCATATTCAAATCTTTTCTGGCAACATGAGATGAAGATGTGTCTTTATTAATATGGAAACTCACTCCGCATGAATGAGCCTGCTGTGCCAGTTTGCTTACTGGTTTGGCCCAGCCGTTGTTGGGAACGCCTGGCAAAAGCCTCTGCAGCCCAAGTGGCTTGCACGTCTGGCTCCGTTCACGAGCTTTTTCCTTAGAGGAGGGCTGATTGGAGACCTTCTTCTACTGATTAAATAAGACTTGAGTATTTAAATCCCTCTTCTCTTGCGAGTAATTCAAACAATCCAGAAGTTTCATTTAATATGTGTGTTTTCACTTGTAATGTAATTACAGGCAGAAATTTATGTTCTGAAAAGTGAGAGGAGGGTGCAGCCCTTCCTGAAACAGCCAGTTCATTTCCACGTGCTGCTTGACAACAGTTACTGCTGACGGGATGGGCACGTACGCAGTCCACCACAGGCCAGACTGGGGGTGGTGGAAATATGCACGTAGGTGGTGGTTCTGTCTTGTCGATGCTGTATGGTAAAATTATATCCTAATTTAATTTCTTGTACCTGCTTCGTCTGCCCATACTTAGAGTCTCTAGTTTATAGGACTAAAAGTCTCTTACTTTTCTGAGAATCTGAGAAGTTTAAGATAGTTGTGTAACAGGCTTGTCTAAGTAAGTAGCGAGACTGTCGGTGCAAGCCAAAGAGGGAAGTGCGTGACAGTCGGTGTGGGTGACAAGCAGAGGAGAACATTCCCACCCAGTCAGTTGGATTGATTGTCACTGCGTTCCTTCCTCACTCGCTATTCATCAACTATAAAAAAGGCAAAGGACCGTGGGGCAGGAAAGAATTAAAACACTGCTTTTGCTGTGCTGCAATTGATTTTGCTGTACCATCGTATGCGGGTAACTTGTTAGCGTGGTGGTAAAAACATGAAGGTGGGTTGCAAAGAAGAAACTGTTGTTTCTACGTGGAAAAGGTGTAGGAGTTGCGGGCCAAACGGGCAAGTAAGGAACAGAGATCATTAAATATTTTGGCACGGTGAGCAGTGTAATAGGAGAGAGAAAATATGCAGAATTAGGAAGAGCCTTGAAAACAAGAGAACAAGCTTTGAACTTTCTATGCCTGGAAAAGGGTGGCAGCGGTGTGATCACAAATGGCGTGGCGCTTGAAACGGTGGGGACTGGGGAAAACAGCTCCATGGAAACTGCGGTTAGTTTGAACTCCGTGGAGGTAAGGTAAAAGAGAGTCAGGCTTGTATGGGGCAAGTCTTGGCAGTGAAAATGTGAGTTGCAGATACACACCAAATACCTGGATGTTGGTGTTCTGGGTGCCTGAGGAGAGCGGGTCAGGGTGTCGGAGGTGCGTGCACTTGGGTGGCAGGAAGGTCGATGATGGTACGAGAAATGAGAGAATATATGGAGTAGGGGGAGTGTAAGAGGAAAGACAGGTATGTCAAATGAGGCCAGACTGGTTGTATTGGCAGGGAGGCCCCACCAATATTGGGTCTGAGAGACAGCTGAAATGAGGAATAGTAGGATTGGAAAAGTAATTCTTAAGTAATCGTCTAGAGGAACGCGGGGTGAGTCTGAGGTGCCTCACAGTCGCGCTCTGTGTTCTCTTTGAAGTCACACCTTCAGCCTTTGGCTCTTTTGCCTCTGCCCGAGCGTCAGAATCGTCTCATGGTTTGTGCTCACTGTGATGCCATCCTGGTCACTGGACTAAATACGCGTGAAGCAACAGAGATTGCAGGTAGACCTCAATGTGTATAAACCGTAGTGCTCACAGGAAAGTATCTACTGGGACTGTTTTCCCCATTTATATCGCAAGTCCCCAAGAACTGGGACTGTTCCCAAAAACCACAGAACGCAGCGTTGCTGCGGTGTTCAAAGGAGGAGGTGCTGTGGAGAAATCACATAATTGATCAAGATCTCCTGTCTTGGTTCTTGCTGAAATAAGTTTAATTCAAAATGATAATTCATTGCGATGGTATGGAGTGTGATTTTTTTTTTTTTTTCTATGAGGTTGGTGGCGTTTATTTTCTGGTAGTATATATTTTGCTTGCAGTCTTTAAACTTCATTAAACTTGCAATACTGTCTGTCTTTGCTCATAAAATGCGTTTCTGGTAGACTCATCTGCTTATGTTCCTAAATGGTGGTGAAAAGGGAAATTAAATGAGTTAACATACTCAACTTTAGTTAGATCACTGGACTTCAAAAAGAACTGGCCTCCGTGGGTTGGCTGGGTTAGACAAGCACGCAGATGTCACATTCATCAAGAAATAACTCTAGCTAAATGCACCGAGGGGCGGGTTTTTTTTCAGTTTTTTTTAATGCTAGTATTGCATTAAGTATTCCTACTTAAAAAGCCCGATCATCTGTTATGCCTGAAACTGTAAGCCTGCTGGTGGTCATTGCTGAGTGTTTCATGAGGTGTAACCCAGCACTGTATGACAACGAGTCCGTTCTAATTGAAACTTGACGATCCTGAGGGGAAAAAAAATTGAATGCACTGTATTCTTTAGATCTTACTTTTAATCTTTTGGGCTCCCTGCAAATGATCAGAATGGAAGTATTGTTGCACTATTTTTCCGTACAGCTTCTGTAAATCAATCTCGCGTTCAAAACCAGAGCACTTGTCCTGGCAAGCCACACTTCTGAAAATAGCATCGCAGAGCTTTTTTGTTGATTTTGCCTGGAGTGGGAGCAGAGATGACAAGCACCATGTATCTCGAAAACAAATCATTTGTGGAATGTCTGGCATAACGAATAGAAGAACCTCGCTAAAAAGAATTTAACATTTCAAAGAAAGATGTTTCTTGCAAAATAAAGTTTAACAATACTTCCAAGTGTGAGGAAACAACCAACCCAACCAGTTAACATTCGCACCATAGTCTTTCCTGTGGCCTAAATTCTGCCCGTGTTCCCAAAGTGCGGTGCAAAGTGGTGATAGGGTTAAGAACTGTGTCCTAAACCCAAAGTGGGATGGGAGAGTACAACAATAAAGGGCAGCAAGCAATGCCCCAGGTGTTATGAAGAAGAACACGGAACTCCTAGCAGTAAGGCTAAGAACTGGAAAAATTGTTTGAAACAGAGGAATAGTGGGAGATCTGAAAAAGGTGAGGAATGCAGATAGAGACTATTAGTTTGTGAGGCAATGAAATGGATACTGGATTTGGATGCCTACTTTTGGGGGTTTGGGGGCCAAAAATAAGGTGATGCGAGTCAGGTGCTGGGCTTTTTGCATGCTAAAAGTCAGAAAAGATATATCAAATGTCATTTAGGATCTTCACTTGTCTTAAATCCTTTTTTCCTTGTTAACCACTTCCAAAAGATTTCTTCATCCAAAAGATAATTTCTTCATCCAAAAGATTTCTATCAACTTTACTATATTTTAGACATCTTCAATATGTGGAATGGTACTTTAGTTTTAAAAAATGGGGATGAAGAAATGAATTAATGTAGTGTAACAAACCTAGTTTTGTAAGTTAAGCTTAGAGGGCTGCTGCTCTGTTTTATATACCCAATTTGCTATACAAGTACTAACCTTTAAAGTAGTTCTCAAGTTATTTTAATTATCTCTATCCTCGGGACAAAATAATTTCACCATTGTGGAGGAAAAAAAAAAATCTCACCAGTGATATTTAACATTTCTGTATTTAAATGAGGTCTCTTCAGAGTCTGGCAGAGAGATGGGGGTATGAGAAAGAAGAAACTCTTTGTTAAAACGACTCTGCTGCCATAATCTGTGATATTCACTGATTACGTTTGGTCTCTGAAACCTGGGGAGAACCTGAACACACCATATAAATAAGCTTTGGTTTATGGTATGGGGCTTTTTTTTTTCTGTTTTGTTTTGAAGTAAATGTTTCCTATGATTTGTAAGTTTTCTTAAAGATATTATGGTGGTCCAAAAAAATCCCATAACTAAGTAGCACTGAATGTTTGCTTTGAAGCTGGAACTGAATGTTTTCTAAAGCTAAATTTCTTAAGAATGAAAGAAAAGATGAGGCAATTATATTCTAAAGACCACGTACAAAACTCAAACCTCGTCTCAGACAAGATTAAGGTCTGTCTATGTGTCATAAAATGTTATCTTGCTTATTGTTTTTAATTGTTCATGTAGCACGTGAATCCAGAGTGTAATTGGACACCAGTCGCATCATTTTTTTCATCGTTATTAGAAGGGTATGTGTGACTGTATTTGGTAATTCTGTAGTGTTTAATATGCAGATTTCTTACTGTCATGGGAAGTGAGATGCCTTTGCTTCATAACCAGACAGTGTATGTTTTCAATGAAATCTTATTTAGGAAAGTACAACACATTCATCCTTGATATTTAAGCAAATTCGCATTGCAGAGTGATTAATTGCATTCAGCCTTTTCATCCACTTCTAATTTTTCAGGGGACATAATTGGATGCAAATTGGCCAGTGTTAATCATTAGATACCACTAATTAAAAACAGAAGCTGTAGGTAATAGTATGATTATTGGTAGAAATAAATGAAGCAGATCAGGTAGTGCTTTTCTTCAGGGACTCATGACTTGTGCCTGAGCCTCATTAAATTCCAGCATGTGAAGGTGCCCTGCTGGTAGAGGCTGCAGGAGAGATGTATTTATAAATAACTTAAAAGTAACATAGGAGGGCAGTGTCTGAAAAAGGAGGTGGGGAATGTTCCTGTGGCTCAAGGACTCGGCAGTTTAATAAATTAGGAACTTTAAAAAAGCAATTTAATTAGGTGGCAACTGGTTTTGCATAACGAAAAGCCAGTTGAAAGAGAAACTAAGGACATTTCTTTTCTGACCCTGTTTCTGAAGCATACCGAAATGCCATGTTCTGAAAATTCAATGAGTGTTTTTTGAACCCGAACAACCAATTTCATACTTTGTCTTTTAAACCCGACTGTGATGTTAGATGACCTGTACAGTGTCTAAGGGGGAGGCTCGCCAGCAGAACTGTGATCACGCAATCAAATCGATCACGGTGTGTCGTGCGTACGTTCAGAGGAGATAGTTTTCTCATGCAGAATCTTCTGACTTAGCTTTTAAATTACTTTTAAACTACACTGACAGCCCATTAAACCTTTCAGTCCAGGGAGTTTTTGCATCATAATCAGCAAAATTTATCAGGATTAAACGTTAGTAATAACTACCTTTAAGGGTTTCAGGCAGTGGTGGAAAACACCGTTTACACGATTGTAAATACTGATACCAAATAAAAGGTGTCAATAGCAGGTACTGCACGCTTTTCAATCCTTTGGGCAGGATTAGCAAACTGAGTTTCTTGGGGAGTGAGGGCAGCCATGAATGAGAGCCTCTTCATTTCCATCGGACTCCTATTCCCTGCCAGCGCGACCTTCAGCCGCGACGCACGCAGCCAGCGGGAGCCGGGACCCCTGATTTCTGGGAACCCCGGGATGGCGTGCTGCTGCAGCCCGGCAGCTTTGCCCCAGCGCGGCCGCTCCGGAGGAGGGAAGGGACCAGCACGACCTGACCGTGGTCTGCCCGGCCGATGGCTGGAGCGAGGGACCTGCGCCGGGGGCCGTGCCCCAGCTCCGCGGAGGCAAAGGCTGAGGGAGAAGCTCCAGGAGCCAGGATCGGGACCCAGGCTTACCGCTGTGCATGCTGCCATTTTACACGTGTGCCACATCTAATTGTTCTGATAATGGCTGCTGTGACATACGCTCAGAACCGCAACTGCTGCTGTGGTATCAGTATATTGCCACCACTCATCCGTAAGCATGAACGATGGCTTCAGCATAAAAAGCTGTACTGAAAATAGATATTTTACATTTGATTGTTACAGTTTTAATGGCATAAAGTTTATCATATCCAGTCAGTTTATTATCTACACAAATAGCTTTCTTTTTCCGTGCCACATTCTTATGCCTGAAAGACGTATTTTATATTGCAGGATTGTCATCAGATCTGAACAAATACTGGGTTAGTGCCAGCTGTACCAGAAAATACGTGCAAAAGAATATAAAGGTAAGTACAATTTCTAGGACTAAGATCAGATCACAAAAGGATATTTTTACACTATATAGCTGCTGGAGTCACAAAATAGAAGCCATCAGAAATACAACTGTGCATATGACTACATCTGGTCTCAAAACAGAGGGACAGTTTCATAAGGAAAGTCCAAGCCAATAAAGCTTGTTTGAGTAATCTTTCTTCTAACACATGAAGTTCATCTGAAGTGAATTAAATTTCACTGAACTGTATGGCTATGTGACTTTTTTATTTTTTAAATATGGCTTTTTATATATAAATGTGAAGCCTAGTGAATACATCAAGATATTCTTAAGAGATAGTACTGTCCTCTGAAATAGTCGGTGGAGCAGATAGACTGAAAATTCTACATTTGAATTGCCAATTGTAAATCCAAAATTTAAACATTCTTCTAACGTAATACATGTCTGAAAGCATGTGCTCAGTGGGGCACTAACAGAAAAATTGGAAAGTATATGTGTATATGTGTGTGGGATGAGTGAGGAAGAAGATACTTGCCTACTGCAATATTACAAAGTAAGTACTCTTATTTCAAATTACACTTTCTGTCTGAATGAATTTCATGGAAAACAAGAAATACAGGATCGTTTTATTGGCACCTATCTTGAGAACGGTCTGGGAGGTACCCCAGGTGAGCATGAACCAGCAGTACCACGCTGACCCGGGGGGTGCCGCGTGCAGGTGGGGTTCGGGTGCTTGGGGTGGGTGTTGTGGCCTGAGCTCTGTGCAGGGGGTGGAATGGCTCGGGAGAGCCGGGAGGAGGAGAGCAGTAAACACGTCAGCGGCCTGGAAATGCTAAAAGTGTCGGGGTAGGATGATTCTAGTGAAAAGAAGAGGGAAAAGGTGGAAGTCTTCAAGTCTTCAGGTGCTTACAGGGTTGTGGCAAAGAAATAGTGTATCATCTGGTCTGTAACTGGCGGTGCATGTACCAAGTAGTGGGTTTGCGCTTCACGAGGATGATTAGATGATAGCAAAAGCTTTTTTGAAGTGAAGAGTTAAAACAGACTGTTCTCCTGCACTGGAGATCTTTAGGAGCAGGTTGCATCTTGTAAGGGATGACATAGATGTAACTGGGTCTGTCTTTGGGCAAGGGGCTAAATTCGGCCAGCCTGTGACAGCGTGGCCGTTGACAGTCTTTATCACACCAGGAAGTAGTTTGGAGAAATGACTGCCACGTCTTAAAAACCAGATGCGCAAATACAGCTCTATAAAGTAAGAAATTAAAAAACGGGGGAAGCTGAAAGTCATCAGCATTCAGAATTTAATACAGTTTTAATTCAGTTGTCATGAGACGCAACAGTGGCAACCTGTAAAAAAAAAAAAAAAAAAACTTCTCCCATGGATTAGATAACTGTTATTTCTAATTTGATTATTGGAAGTTTACTTTAAAACACTTTAAAACAACCTCTCAATAAATACATGTATTTGTAATAAAGGTACAGAATATATAATTTTTTAAGAGAATGATAAAATTCCAAGCTCCGGAGAGGGAAACAACCGGTGCCATAGTGAAAAATATGGCCTTGCTTTATTTGTCGGTGGTGTGTTATTCTGACCATTTATTAGTATTTCCTGCTCATTCTGTCTATATGAATGCCAATAAGCGTGCTGGTGCTATGAAATCGTTGATGATATTAGAGGATGTGTAATACTGTGAGCACGTGCGCTACGCGGGGATGGTAGTTGTTTCCATGTCCGAGCTGTTTGTCTGATCCCTCTTTGTACCGGACACGTTACACGCGCGCGGGGCCCGGTGGGGTGGGGGGGCCGGTGCCCTGGGGCAGAGAGGGAGCCGTCGCCTTGGCCCTGCGCGCGGGGGCAGCCGGCCGCCATGCGGGGACGCCTGTCACCGTCGCCCTCCGGAACCGCGCGCGGGCTGCCCGTGCCCCGAAACGTGGCGGGCACCGCTGGCACGTCCCTCCGCCTCCCGTCCAGGGGCTGCGGCTCAGCTGCTGCCGCTGCCTCACCTACGGCAGTTGCCATTAGAAACTGGGAGTGGAGGAGCTGAGGAGCACCCCTCCTCCCCAGACCGTGCTGTGCGCGCTGCCTCGCGTCAAAGAACGCCCGACCCCGGCACAGGCATGAGGTTTTTTCCCCCGACTGCACAAGCAGTGAGAGAACGGAGTTCCGCCTCGACCCTGAGACGTTCCGGGAACGGGGAGTGTGGCTGTCGCCCCGAGGACGGGCCCTCTGGCTGCCTCACTTCCTGCTGGCGCCATGGTGGCGGGCCGTGGAGGAGCAGGGCGCTGGGCCGCTGCGAGGGGCTGCAGCCCGTGCGCGGTGGCGTCGTGCAGCTCAGCGTTGAGCCGCGGCTGTGCCGAGCGGCGCTGCGGCAGGCTCCCCTCTGGGCAGGAGTGGGCACGCGGTTCTGTTCGCCGTCTCCCAGCACGGAGCGAGTGCTGGTGCCGCCCAAACGGCGACTGTGACTTGACGTTCTTCTTTGCAGCAGGTTCCCCCCGGGCGTCCTTGGCCCGTCCTGCCCTGGGCTCTCCTTCGCTGAGCACATGAAAGGATTAGGTGTGTTAGCCTGCTCTGGCGAGCGCACGCCTTAGAGCCATGCGAAAGACGTGGCAGGCTGCGCCACAGAGAGCACCAAAGTAGCAAGGAACCGTGGACGCACAAAAAAGCAGAAAACTGTCCTCTTCCTTCCTGCCAGCCTGTCAGCTAAGCCCTGTCCGCAGGCAGCTTTCTCTGCCCATGAGGAAAAACAGTTTTCACTCTGATTTTCGTTCCAAGGTGAGGACAATAAGTAAACGTGCACTGTTGAAGTGATATCGATGGGTTGTTCATCACGCAGACTCGATGCCGTCAATATGGTATATCACTTCAGGTTTAAAAAAACCTGTTAGCGTGTTTTGTACCTACACAGTCAGTGTAACAGCTGTCACTTTGCGGGTGACCCCCTAAAGCTAAACGGGCTAATGAGTCAATCCATCATCATTAGAAATCAATGGAAAGGCTTCCGTTGGGTTAGTGAATGGCCTCATCAGCTGTCATCCTACAGGCATTCTTGAACTGTGCCTTCAGAGAAGCAAAATAATGAGCCCTGGTAGCACTTCTTCAAACGCCCCTGGGCTGAATGGAGTGGGTCCTGTTGTACTAAGGACTTACCAGGTGGAGAATGAGCGTTCCAGACACCTTCTCTGAAACTCTGCCAGTCCCCGTGTATCAAGCTAGGAAATGCTTTTTCTTTTTTTCCCTGCTGAAAGGTACTTCCTTAGACAACCTTTTTCTTTTAAGTACAGTGCTCCGTTTTTAGAGAAGTCTTAAAAAACCCCACAAACCAGCAACAAGCAAGTAGTGAGGTAGATGCTTTGTGTATTTGATATTGATAAGGAGCAGTTTAAGCTCCTTATGTTGAGACATAATCAAAAAGGTGGAAAAAGTCATGTGTTTTTCCAGGCAGGCATATGGGTAAGTTCCACGTGGATTGCATGAGTTCATGAGCCTACTTTACCTGTATTCGATCCACATTACAGCGCTGCCTAAAGCAAGCGTTGAGTCCTTGTGACTGTCACCCAGTCTGTGTGCTTTGGGTCTCTGTTGCTTGTATGACATGTGCCTCTCTATGAGACAATTAATATTAATTAATACATACTTACTTTTGTGCTAGTGCTTTTACAATGTTTTTCTTTAACTATAAATTCCCAGGTTTATGGGTGATGACTACTTTTCACTAAAGTTTATTTGCTGGTGGTTTTCTAGAATGAACTGCCAATTTCATGTCAGCTGTGTCTTTACACTGAATCATAGAATCACTTGGGTTGGAAAAGACCTTTAAAGATCATCAAGTGCAACCATTAACCCAGCACTGCCAAACCCACCACTAACCCATGTCCCTCAGCACCACGTCTACCCACGTTTTAAATACCTCCAGGGATGGTGACTCCACCACTTCCCTGGGCAGCCTGTTCCAATGCTTGATAACCCTGTTGGTGAAGAAATGTTTCCTCATATCCAATCTAAACCTCCCCTGGTGTAACTTGGGACCGTTTCCTCTTGTCCCATGGCCTGTTCCTTGGGAGAGACCAACCCCCCCGGGCTACACCCTCCTCTCAGGCAGCTGCAGAGAGCGAGGAGGTCTCCCCTCAGCCTCCTCTTCTCCAGACTATTATCCAGTTGATGCATGTCATTCCCTGGCAGGTCTGATTGAATCCTTCTTGCACTTGGCAGAGGCTTAATTTTCATTTTGTGAATTGTTAGAAAAATAATCCAGTTTCTTGAACTCTCTTCATTCTGGCTTCAATCACTGAACTGATTTAGACTTGTTCAGCCACAAGAGATGAGGGGAGAGAAAGATGGTGCCAGTGTCGTACGCCAAATACTATTTATTTTTCCTCCTTCTTCCCACTTCCATCAATACTCGTCTTTAGCAAAAATTGCACTGAAAGACTTTTTTTCTGGCATTGCAATGGCTGAGGTCAAGAGAAACCACAGCAGCAAAAAACAGTGGAAAAGAACTAAAGCCCTGAAGTGGCCAGAAGCTGGGATCCTGGTGTGTGAGTCCTGCAGGTCCTGCTTTCCGCTGGCTCTCTGTGCTACTCCTCTCTCTGCTGAAACCAAGGACAGGGAGAAAGAGGAAAGCATGGGGTTTTCCCCCAAAATTCTTCTTTTTAACGTATTTGTAGTTGTATCTCATGACTGGTATGAATGTAAGTGTTGATGGAGTTAAACCTGAAAGCATATATTAAAAGAGGAAAAAATGTGGGGGAAGAGAAGGGAAGTGTGAAATTTGCCTTCAAGAAAAGGCGCTTGGCATGTCAGCCTTGTGTCCACCACACAACTTGAACTGACTCAAGAAGAGAGATTACCCATGATTAAGCTGACATCATTCTAAGTGTAGAGGCTTGGATCTTTAGATATATTTTTTGTGCAAATGATAATCTCAGTATTACACAATCTATAGCCCTTCCAATTTTGTGAAAATGTCATGCTTTTGAAGTGCAAATAGTGGTGATTGCTTTGCTTTATCCACAGTAATTAAGAGAGTGCTTCTTTGCCCTGCTGTATGTACTTCCTCTATTTTATCTTGCAGCAAATCTGTTTTACTGGAATAGCCTTGTAATTGGGAATCTGTGCTTATCTACCCCATGCCCTTCTTTCTTCTTTTTTGAAGATTGAAATATTTAATGTTCGAGGTTGTTTCAGTGCGTTGAAGTTTGTATCTATGGATAATCATAAGCCTGACTTTTCCAGCCTTAAAAAAGTAGCTTTTTGAACTACACTAGACACTCATAACATTACATTTACATCATTATTAAATACTCAATATATGCAGTCTTAATCAGCAGAAAGAGGGTACCCCAGGTGTCCTGTTCTGATTTCCAGTAAATTGCTGTTTAAGCTCCTGTAGATTTCATACTTTAGACAGATATGGTACCAAGTGAAATATTTTATGAGCTTTTAAAGTTAATTTATTTCTTTTTCTTTTTCTTTTTCTTTTTTTTTTTTTTTAAACAAAGCTTCCTTTTTTTTAGATGTCAGCAAAATTAAGTTAGCTGCATCTAATTTCAGACATAAGCCAGCATGGCCTATTTTCCATACAAATTTAATCCAGTGAAGTGTGCATTACCCATGACTCAGAACAGCGTAACAAAAAAAGCCATCAAAGGTTTCCATTATGAATAACTGCTAGATAAGATAAATATTCAAGACAGATGATAGCGGAAATTAAAATTTTATAATTGGTCTTCTACAATTAAATTCTAAATTGAAAAAGAGTTTCTTCCAGTTCCATCTATTCTTCGTAAACACCATTTGTTACGTCTTTGTGTAACTTGAAGAGGGGGAAACGCATTAAATGGATTGAGGTTTTTTTGAAAGGATTATTATGATGCAAATTGCAGCCTGTAATGTGCGGTTCACAATACTGCGACCACAAAAGTTCATTAGAGGAAGAGTGGACAGCTTAGTGGACTGCCGATGGGAGAAAAAGCCTTATACTTGTGTTCCATTTCTGGGATGGGATCCGATAAGAGTGCAAGGCTATTTGTAAACTGGTTAGGTGTTGATGATCTCGTTTATTTTCAAGTGAGGACAAAAATGACCACCGCTGCTACAGTGGTCTTCTCATGGATGAAAGTGATCAGCGCTGAGGATCTGGTGTCCTCTCTCCTGTCAATTCATCCCGCCTGTTAGTGACATCACTCTTCTCCTGGGTCCTTTCTTGTAGGGAGCATAAATGCCAAATAAACATTACATGGCATGTCCTGTCCTCTTTGAATGTTTAACGAGGAAGCAAATAGGGAAACAGCAGCGTCCCAGCTCAGGTTCAAAGAGAAAGACTAGTGATTTCATGAATACCAAAGCGATGATGCTGTGTTCTGTTTAGCTGGCTCTTTGCTATTGCATTTTGAGGGCTCAATCTCTTTCCTTCTTCTTAGGTCCCGTGCGTGCAGAGGTTAAATAATGGTTTCTAATGACCTTCTCTAGTTTTGCGCTTTGCAATGGCAGTTTTAGAGTTGAACAAATGATCCTTGGGGGAAATGTGAGTGGAAAAATAATTGGTACCGGAAGCAGTATGTGGAGAGGCACCTCTCACACCTGGAACAGCGGCAGTCTTTAGAGGTGGGGGATGTCATAAGCTGGAGG
Source organism: Chionis minor (assembly GCA_013398295.1). Taxonomy (NCBI): domain Eukaryota; kingdom Metazoa; phylum Chordata; class Aves; order Charadriiformes; family Chionidae; genus Chionis; species Chionis minor. The sequence goes on from VZSF01005155.1 coordinate 119,778, forward strand.
GATGCGCAATGGAAAGGGATACAAGGAACTGGGACTCGGGTCGAGGGGGGAATTAGGAGAAAAGTGAAGTTTCCCCATTCTGACCTAGTAGAAAATGATACTAGAAGACTAGATCACTAGGTAACTCTGTACTGTGGACAGGAAATTAAAAAATACCCAATCTAATGGCAGAGCCATGAAACCCTCTTGCTTTACAGTTTTCTAGGCAGCCTTAATGTTTCAGTTTTGCATAAAAGCTTTTCAGTCTCCACCTCACCCATTACCCTCGTCTCTCTCAGCTGGGAGCAAGACACACCAAGGGACCGGTCTGAATCGTGATGCTGTCTTTGCATACTGTTTTGGCTATGTTTGTCTGAGAATGTAGGTGCTTTAATGCAAAAATAAATGAAAACAGAGATTCTTAAGTTCTACTAGTAGGCAAGGGAAGCTTGTCATGTAATTTACTCTGATTGCAGTTGTGATATGTTTTTCCTCAGCAGCAACTCTTGCATAATTTATTGTTCCTAATTTCACATATTTGCTTGGAGATAGTGGCCACTAAAATAATGAAAATAGTTTCCCTGTGGCTGGTTTTTCTATTTCAGAAAGAAGCTACACTTTTTACTTGGGGGGGAGAAAAGAAAAAAAATTGCATACTCTTATCATGTTAGATGTATTTGCTTACTGAAAAATCTGCACATCAATACTAATTAGTTGTCTTTACTCACAGGCTAAATGACAAGACAATAAATTTCATTTTCATCATTATGGTGTTCCTGTTGCTGTAAAGGAAAGGTCTCTTAATGAAACGTGATCACCTCAGAGGGCTGGTCTCGGGTGCTCTGAGCAATGGCCAGATGTTCACTGGGTGATGCCGCGCAGCGTGAGGGCAGCGAGGGATTCGCTCGGCAGCTGGGAATAGCACCAGCCCGGCTGTCACCCTGCGGGCTCTCGTGGGCCGGCCGCTGCTGCTGCACTTACACTTCCCACAGCAACCGAGACGTGCCCTTGCTGTCTGTGGGTCTGTGCTGTATGTATGACGTGCCCTTGCTGTCTGTGGGTCTGTGCTATACGTATGACGTGCCCTTGCTGTCTGTGGGTCTGTGCTATACGTATGACGTGCCCTTGCTGTCTGTGGGTCTGTGCTATACGTATGATGTGCTCTTGCAACCTACGGGTCTGTGCTATATGTGTTTACAGGATCTTACTAGCTGTGGGTCTATACTATGTGTATTACATGGTCTTACTATCGATGGGTCTATACCATACATAATGCACGGTCTTACTAGCTGTGGGTCTATACTATACATATTACGTGGTCTTGCTGTATATGTGGTTCCCTAGAAGGCCTTTTGCAAGGACATTAAATAGCAGAAGGTAGAATTTTGCTGTGTTGGTTTTACAGCCCTTATGCTTGGACTGGATTTCAGTTTACATTAGATATACCTTCCCTGGGATCACTTTTAAGCTAGTGTAAATACAGGATTAGCTAAGAAGCAGACATCTTTTCTCCTCACCAAGGAATATACTTAGAAGTGATATCTCTGATATGAAAATGTGTTTTTTTTAAACATAGTGAAGTGTACTCTCCTAGTTAAATACTCCTTATGACAGTCCTGTTTTGAAAGTACATACAAAATTCATGCATTTAAAGGTATTTGAAGTATACAAGTTTAATTACCTGTTTCAAAAAAGTTTTCAGTCTATTTATCAATTAGCTCCCTTAAAGACAGCTGAAGGGTTTTATTGACGCTTAGGGAAAAAAATCCTTACTACTAGAACCATCCTGGAAATAGTCTGCTTGATGATGACTGTTCTGGAAAGCTGTTGGAGGTATTAAAGAAAAGAAGTTTATCTTGGAAACTGTTTTGTACTAGCAACTACGGCAGCATAATTTTGAATATGCGGAGCTACTTCCTCTGTGATTACCAACTTACTGGATTTTGTTGTTTTGGTATGTGTCCTGCTCTGTCTTTTCAGTGCTGATGCAATCTTACTGCTTATATGAGAGAAGCTAAAGATCTCAAGAAAAAATAGCTACCCTAGACATTGCCATACTCTGAAAAAAAATAAAATGGTTATACTGTGACACAGAGAAAGTAAATTCTTCATTAAAAGGTTCTTTTTTTTTTCTTTTTGTATTGCAAAGTTGACTTGAAACAGTATAAAATACAAAAGCTTACCTGTGTATTCTGTTGAGTACAACCATCTAGGCGTGTTGTCGAAAACTGAGAAGTACTAGCCAGGGGATGCCTTGACTGGAATAACCTGCAAATCCGTGCTTGAGTGAACCCGGGAGCCCAAGGAATTAAAATAGCGAACCAGGTACATTAACAATGACAGGCCATTAAAGAGCAGCACATTATTGTGTGTCAGTTTGGGGCTATCAAAATATGATGCTGAAAGTTAAGAGTGCATCGAGGCTTGGGCTCATGCTGTGAATAGGTAAGTCATAGATCGGTGTCCCCTGGCAGGGGTTGTCTGGTTTGTCACAGAAGTGAACTGCCCCCGCGGAGCCGAGCGGGGAGCTTGCGGACCTGTGTGAGGTTGAGCCTTTCCAGCTGTGAATCGGCTCACTGGGGTGATGCTGTTTGTCCCTTGGAAAGGAGAGGCATGGAAACTTACAAATTGTTTAGGGATTTATATGTTATTTCACCTAGTCTATTACAAAATGTGGGCTGAGTTAGCATGATAAGTGGTGATGCTGACGGACAGTATCTAAAACACATGCCTAAAGTCATTACTTGTCATTACTTCTGTCAAGTGACAATGGTAGGTTATTCATCCCTGCTCCTTTCTAAAATTAATAAGTGAAAATTGCTCTCTAAATGATGACCGAGTTTGAGCCGTCATTTTGAGGCTTCTAAGCCGTGAAAGGGAAACTTCTAAATGGGTCTGAGTGACTCAATAGTATTATGTGTGCAACTTATAAATGACCTGCAAAATGCGAGTGAGAATAACTGTATGACACTGCTTTTTCAGCTAATGACTCTTTTCTTCTCCCCCAGTATAACCTTTCACAATTAGATCAGTCCTCGGTTAGAATACCGACAAAACACTTTCATATGCTTAAAGCTTAGAAGGGCTAATATGTATAACAGCATTCATTTAATCATTTAACTAAATAATTATATCCCCGAGAAACAGTCTGATGGGATGACATGTCAAAGAAGCCAGAAAGAACTTTTAAAATCTGCTGTGATTTAATTAAATAAACACATTTAATATTTGCATATAGAGATTATATTATTTATAATTAACTTCCCAAATAATTTATTTTGCAGCCTTTTAATTAACTCTGTATCCTTCTGCCTCATTGATAAATCCAGTCACATTTGACAGCCCCAATCTGGCATTTAAATGTGACCAAAGTAGAGAGAGCAATCATTCTTTAAACAACTTATCCTGAGAGACATATTAAAAAAATCTTAAAATCAGTGCCAACAGCCACTTTTGCCTATGGCAGTCATAGATCAGGCCATTTCAAGGCCAAACATGCTTTTTTATTAGGTGGATAGAGCTTACTGTATTCTGATTAATTTTATCCAGAGTGTAAGAAGTACTAAACTCTGTGTTGCCTTCTCCTGGCGATTAGTAGCCAGGAAACACCACAGACCAGAGGAAGTTTATTCGTCTTTTTAATGGTAACAGAGATAGTCAGCAAAGGAGTAAATTGTTTTTAAATTACTTTAAATTTATAGCAAAGAACATATATACTTTTCTTTTTTATCATCAGTCCCTCTCACTACCCAAATTCTTCTCTGCCTACCTGAAGCAGGAAGAATACTTGATCATGATTTAAAAGTTCTTTGTTTTCACCAATGTACCGTGAGTCTTTGGGAAGCGATGGAGCAATCTTCTGAGACTTAACTCTGATCTGTGATGACCTCTATTCTGATATTTAGTACGTGAAACACTCATCTTGGCAGATTCTTGATGGAATCTGTCATTTTTTACGTAGAATTTGCTGTAAGGAGCTGTATTTTTTGACTGTGGGGTGAATATGTATATGCAAAACTGACTTCGTAAAGCTACATCTGCTCTTTGCTTTTTAGGGCCTTATTCCTGTCACAGTCTCTGCAAAATTGTAAGAAGGGGTTTATACAGGATAAAGCTCATCCCTTTTAATACACCCTAAAGATAATAATTGGGCATCTCCAAATGGGAAGAAATTCTTTCAGAAAAGTTACGGTAAATGTAACATCCTGATGGGGATGAACACGTTGGATGTGGCAAACTAGACTAAATGATACAGATCTTTGCATCAAATCTCAGTCCAGTCCTTTGTGAGTTGAAATTGCTTCTCTTTCCAAGCAAGCGTTGGAGCTGGAAGGGCTCGGTGGGCAACTGCTTGGAGCTTGTGTGCTCATCAAGAGTCTTCTTGGGAACTTGCGCAAGTTACTTGTTATTTGCAGATTCAGCCGTTGCCCACAGATAACAATTTAATTTTTCAATTACTGTAATTCCCATTACTCTGTCAGACTATGAAGGAAATCCTGTGTATTTAAATTAATGCAGAGAATGAAAAGTATGATCCAGACCCCAGTGAAGTCAATGGTATTTCTTTATTTAGCGAGGTAATCTCCAATTAACTCAGGCCATGCATGAAAAACAGATGTAAAAGTTAAATGGGAATTAGTACATTCGGGTATTGATACCTTGCTCTCACTGCATCCAGCGCCAGTGAACTCCCTTCAGCACAGTTCTCAGGTACTTACTCATGATTTGCTCTTTTACCCTTGTTCATCGCTCTGCTGTTGCTCTTCACATGTTTTCCTTGTGACAATGAGGTCACGAAAAATGATTCCTCATGTGGGCCAAATGTGAACAACTGTAGCGTACAGTCATCCTAACCCAGTCCTGTTAACGTAAATCAAAATTACAGTTACGTTATCATACATCAGCTATTATGCCTTTGTAGCAAACGGAAAACTAGCTCTATTATTGATTAGACTCTACTTTTTGTTGATGACTGTAGTAAAACGCATTCAGAACCGTATGAGCCTCTGGTTTCGAGCCTGCAGGCATGTGAGCAGTAATACTGACCTGCCGCTTTCTAGAAATTAAGGGTATGGTAAATCCCTGAAGTGTTTCACCTCCACCGTTTCCTTTGACAGTCTTTCACAGAACTTCCCCTGATTAATTGTTAGGCTAAGTATGCTTGAACTAAGTCATTAATTTTGTCTGAAAAGGCATAATTCCAGAGCACTTGCTCTAGCAAGATGATATTGCCTGCATTATTAAATACTTTCTCTAGTGCCTGTCATCCAGAAACCCTCTGCTCCCCAAGCACAGGTCCCTTCTGTTTACCTGCAGTTCAGGGACAGAGACAATAAACTGAGATGAAATTTTGTACTTCAGGTGTCCTTTGATGAAATAGTTGTTTTTCTGAATCTAAAATAGCAGTAAATTATGAACTTTGAGTATTTTGAAGCTTTTTGTTGTGTTAGAAGCAAAATTACTCATACTTAACTTTTTGTATACCAATTTCTGCATAATTTAACTAGAGTTCCCTCTCTCCCCTGGAGGTACTCACAGGCATGTTAACTGCGGCCTGACAATGACAAAGTGAGTTGGAAGAATGGAGAGATAGTGAAGAGAAAGGTAGTTAAAATGTAATTCTTTTTGCTATAAAAAGTCATAGCTCATAAGACACTTTTGCCAAATAGTTTATTTTCATTTTAATTTAAAGTATAACATAAATAAAGGTTTCATTCTATTGGCATATACAACTACCTCAATTTGTCTGGTGTGATTTTATACTAATGTAATAAATTGCTGCAGCTTTTTTATGGACATTTAAGTCAAACAAATATAAATTCTTAGCATCAATAAAAGAAATAAGGATCTTGAGCCTTATTCATTTAGGGAGCGTTCACAGCACAGTTGTTTGCCTGAAAAGATATTTATTTATTGGACAATGTAAACCAGGATAGGATATAGCCTTGGCCTGTTTAACACTTTATAGATGCAGTGCATATGGTTTTAACCCCCCGGGTATGAACACGGGTACAGTCACGCAAAGCTTACGCCGCTGTAAGTTTATAATGAAAATTAGCACAAGTCTGCATGCAGACAATTTCTTCTGACCCCAGTCACTGAAATTCATTGGAACCCACGCGCTCAGCCGCTACAGCTTCAAAGAAATCCTTCAGCAAAGAGTTTAAGAATTTACTCAATTTTGACCATGACAGTGTTTGTACTTTTATCCTCCTGCCCAAAGAAGCAGTTCTAGCTATGCTTGCAATCCATTCAAGGGAAGAATGGACCAGGTGTTATAATTTTACACAAATCAAGCGTGTTGTGTTTTCTCGATTTGTGTTCCATGAACTCTGGTAAATTTGCAGGATAATTAAGAACTGTTCTGGTGATTCGTGCTGAGGGGTGATGCTGATAGCTTGCCTCCAGGTGAGGGAAGGGAGGTGGTGGGAGGGAGGGAGCCCCAGGAGAGGGGAGCAGCTGGACCAGGGCTCAGCCCCCGTGCCGGGGGATGGAAGCACCGGTGCCTGGGAACAAGCAGGAGGAGCTGGAGCTCCTGCGCAGACCCTGAACTGCGGCAGCATGGAGTCACTGAGGCAGATGTGGTGGGGCGGCTGGGATGGCTGGCCGCCTGTGGTGCGTGGGGACAGGCGGGGGGGATGAGGAGGGAGGCGTACCCTGTACACGAAGCACCGGCTTGAACATATGGAGCCCTCCTACGGAAGGGTCTTCAGGAACAGGATCAGGGGAGAGGCAGTTAAGGGCGATGTTGTCATGGGTCTTTGTTCCAGACTGCTCAGTTACTGTGAGGAAGTGAGCGTAGCCACCTGGGATCTCTTGGATCTGCAATTCGCTAACACAGAAAAGCTGGTCAAGGAGGTGATCATCAATGGCAGCCGTGGCTGTGGTGGCCAGCAGGACCCTGGGGGAATTGAGGAGCTTTAGTTTGTGCACTGTGTTTTCATATTTTGAAAAAAACAGGAAATACTCGCAAGACAATATGCTTTTCAGAGGTGTCTATTTAATAACAAAGGAAAAGCTCATGGAGCTTTTATATGTCTGAATTAAGACCTCTCCTTCTGTTTTCTCAAGGGGAAACTTCCCTTCAGTCACAAGGACTTCTGTGAAAATTAGGCACAAGTAGACTGAATGTGAGGTAGCCCTGCCACATTAGGGTTTCAAATGATTTTGTACAATTTTTACATTGCTGTCAGCAAGACTGGAAAAATATTGCTTATTTGGCATTCTTTAAAGCAAGCATGGATTGCCCAGGTTTGATTGGAAGTACACACGGGCCAGCAAACCCAGGCAGTGAGATGGCTAAGAAGGCAGGAATCCAGCTCGGCTTTTAAATTCTAAATGCGGTATTGACATTTGGAAGCATCCCCTCCTCTGCTTTGTTACGTGTACAAGTGGCAGGCACTGAAAAGTGGTGTTACCAGCAGAGCAGGGAACCTGAAACCTCATGACGACAACTCTGCGAGCTGTGGACGTTTTGCAGAGCAGGAGCAGACCTTAAAAACATCGTGAACTGGTGCCGTGAATGTAATAATCATTTCAATGTGTTGATGAATAATTCAAAAATAGCCAGTAACACATTTATCTAGACTACCTGGGAAATAATGAAGAGCATATTACAAAAACTCTGCATTTTTATGAAAAGTAAGGGACGTCACATCAAGACAGCAGAAGGTGGGCTCAAAATAAGAGGAGTGGGCTGTGGAGAGCATCAGTTTATAGCCGGCAGCGGAGTCCTTTGCCACAAGATATGGAGAACTGAGGAACTACCTGGAGTTGAAATGAGCCCAGTTATCCCTCGCGATTCCTAAACAAATTAACCCTCTCTGTCTTAGTAAGTCCACAAACTAAAATGATCAGAAGCTATGAGGTTGCTTTGCAAATATACTTACCTTGTTCTGCTCCTTCTCAAGCATTAACTTTTGGCTGCAGGAAGTTGGGCTAGATGGACTTCTGGTGTGAGTCTGTGGCTCGTACAGGCTTAACTGACTCAAAGATAATTCACTGAGGAGAAAAAGAAGCTAAATTTTATGAGTTAGTCACAGTAAAAAATGTTAACACAATCAATTTTTAATTCTATCTTCGGTAGATTTTTTTTTCTTAGAAAAAGGCTAGCAAGAGAGAACACTAGAGTTCAACCAGCTGTTTGCTGTAACGTGTGCTGTAACGTGTATGTGCTTGTTGTATGACCACGTAACTACGGGGAATATTTCTTAGCTCATAGCCTTAGTATTTTACAGAATCCAGTTGGAAAACTTCAGTTGGGTGAGATAGTTGTGACATTATTGCTAGGTGTTAAAACACATGAAGCACATGTTCAACTTCCGATGTGTGCATTTGGCAGTATTTAATTTTGCTTTATAAAAGAAATAAAGATCAGACCAGAAAAGAAGGGGTGCGATTGTGGGAAGTTCATGACATGAGCAATTAGAAGACGCAGCTGACAGTGGCAGAGCATTCTTTAAAACCTTGCTAGTTTTCCTGTTGTGACACACGTTGATTTACAAGCGCAGGCACAAAAAGTGGGGTGATTAAAGAATTTATTCTCATTCATTGAAACCTGCAGGCAAAAGTCTTCAATATTTAACCAAGAGATCAATGAAAGCAAATTGTTCGCCGACAACTAGCTAGTTACTGCCTTTCAGGTGAATTACTGCTCCAAGTACTCTACTGTTACAAGGACAGTTCTCTCTCTCTATTTTCCTTTATTTCCTGTATTCATTTTCCGCCCTGTTTTTATTACCTCTCTTCCAAGAGCCTCCTTACAAGATAAAACTGGAGTCACTTAGAAATGCAGAAGCGCTAGCTGCTGCTGTGTCACGTACCAGTCAAGCTCCAGCAAGGACCCGCGTGTTTCAGTCCCATGTGTGTTGATAACTGTCATTTCGGAATGAAGCCCAGACCCCAGAGTACAGAAGGGTATTTCAGCAGGACCCACATGCGGTGTCCCCAGCTGGGCAGCGCCATTTCACTTGTGACACCCTTTTGTCCTTTGTCGGACTACAAATTTACCAGTGTAACTACTGGCCAGTGCTGGAGATGGCACAGCCCCCGTGGGAGCGGTGTCAGCATTCCCAAGGACCTAATAGTTCTTTTTCAGTGCCATAAGGTCACGTCTGACATTCTGTGTGATTTTTTTTTCATAGGATGAGGGTAGCAATAAGAGAAACGCCTCTCTTGTCATGCCCTCTCCTTGTTAGGGGAAGCGTGACAGTAGTTGTGAAGTCCTTCAAGCAGCTACCAGGCTGGGAGGCGGGACATTTCAAAAGTCGCTGTATACCTTGGAAACGAACTGTCTTTTCATCTTTTGTGCCCTTGTGGTTGGGAAAGCCACGTGGTAGATGATCAGCTTACAACATCGTGCCAGCGTTTAGGACAGCCACATCTCTTCTCTCCAGCAGCCCAGGTATCGCTTCTTGTCGATTCTGTCAAGAGGTGGCCTCGTTTGCACATCTCTCGTACGCCACTCGCTGTCATTAGGTCTTGGCAAATCATTCTTCCCAAGGAGCAAACTGGTGTTTGCCACACCTGTCTTCAGCAGTTACTCCTCCGGGTGCAAGCAAGGACATAACAGAGAAACAGTTTCAAATTAAGAAGAAATTGTAAAGATGTTTTAAAAAGGTCTAATGAAAAACTATATATTTAAATATAAATTGCATCATATTACTCTTTATACACATTCTGGCGTGTCCAAGCAGCTCTTACCTGCTGTCTAGGATCCTATTGTGCTTTGTGCTCTACAAACACCAAACAAAAAAATGGGTTTGTAGCAAACGCCTAGGGAAGGAAAGCAACAATGGTGATATTTCCCTGGCATGTTCACCCAATTCCTGGTTGTAGTAGCTTGAGTACATCCAGAGCTTGTCTATTTTACAGTTCTGCATATACTGTGCTGTTAGTTTACCTATATTCTTTCTTCCTTCGGTTGGATGTTTATCTGTAATTTTATCATTTCTCAAATAGAGCAGGAACATAATATAAATTGGAAAAGTTAAAGTCTGTATGGAGATGAGCACATGTGGACCACCAGAAATACCCCAAAAGGATACGACTAGCCTTTGCGCATCACATCAGTGGGCATACAGATCATATGCTTCTGTGCATAAAATCCTGCTTCTGTATGATTTCTCATAGAATCTTCTTTTTAATCATTCTGCTTGTGAGTCCAACAGACTATGGCTGTATAATTTGCAAAGTTTTAATGATTTCCAAAATTATCTCAGCGCATGCAGCCTTTCATGGATTTCTGTAACTCCAAAACTGGAGAGAAAAAAACAAACAAGGAAATTCTTTAAATACTAAATCCAGTGTAAAGCTTTTCGCAAAATGCAGTACAAAATGCAGAGAAATATGTAACAGAAAAGGTTCAACTCTTAGACAACTTCAAAGATGGAAGTTTGGGGTTTTTTCTTTATTATGTCACTTACTAGCAGAAATAGTTACTGGCATGGCATCAAGGTATTTTTCGTTCCTGTGGTTGTGTCACTGGACCGCGTTGCTTAATCACAATTCCACAGAGATGATTTTCCTGCGTTAGGTAGCTGCAGCTGCTGCTTCAACTCCAGCAGAAGCTGTCGAGCAATAGACTGAAAAAAGTGTTTACAACTATAAAGAGAAAAGAAGTTGCAGTTACCTCCTAAACCAAAGAACATTTTGTGTCCCATCTCTGTTTGCTGTAAGAGAGTAGGTTAAACATCACTTGCCTTCCAGATTCTCTGGTCTTGATTCAAATATGCTTAACTTTATTACCCGAGATGAAAAAATTGCTGAGATCATCTCTGCATACGTTTCACTCTTATTCCTATAGGCGTTGTATTGACACAATTCCAGTAATTTATTTGCAGGCTGTTAGTTTGAACAGTAGACAGACAATATGTGTTTGGCAGCAACCAAGTGGGTTGGTAATCTATAATTTGTTGATAGCAACAGACACAGGGCATTAGGGGATTGTAAATGAAGTGCTGGTGTAGCGATAATTACAGTCAAACTTGGCAGCATTGCCAGAGCTAAGGACTGAAGTTTGCTTTAAAGTCTGTTTTCAGTGGTTTGCGTAATTTAGCTAGGGCAATTTGCAGTTGAATGAAACCTGACATGGAAGTTGTCAGCTCAAATGCAGATTTCCTTTTGAAAACGCTTCAAACAAGAATCTAGAACACAGCGATCATTAGAGAGGAAGTTCATTTTGCTGGGTATGGTTAAGTAATAAATCAAGTGTAAGCATTTGCAGCTTCCAAGAGGTTCTTTTTAATAATTTGCAGCTTTGTTTCTAAAATACATTATCAATGAAAAGGTACTTTTTGTTACTGCTTTATGAAGCTAGCTGTCAAACAGTGGTCCCTCGCATAAATCAGTGAGATGACAGTGGTACAGAATGGTGTGACACCACGACCGGAACAGTTTAACTTTGAAATTAGTTCTTGGTCCTCATATCAGTAGCTTAAAACGGCTGCTGTTAATAACGTTATTGAGTCTTTTAGGTGTCACTGAAGTTCGGTCTCCTGAAGGGTTACAACAGGTGAAAACGAGAGGGAACTAGCAGAGCCTCTAAAGATTGAAATGGATATTAAATGAAGTTTTCAACAGTGATGTGGCTGTATTCCTTAGAATGTCAGACCACTTTATGGGCCTTCACTTACTTCGTTTGGGGCTTTCTCTGTATTGCAGATGAAGAAGTTGAAGAAGAGGTCACTAGCCAATCAACACAGCAAATTGATTGTAATTACTCCAGTCCCCAAAGGTAATAACATTTTCCTTCAAGTGACAGGTCTGCATAGCCTTGTGGTAACCAAGGTCACCTGAACAACTTCAATCCTATGTAAATATTGCACCACGGGAAAGGAAACCCTGCTCTAGGGAGCCCTTTTTCTTGATTAAAACCTCTGGAATTGAACATTAAGTCCTTGCTCGGTTCAGATTCCACTTTGGTGTATTTATCTTTTAGTACTGTATGTCTGTGCGTGCTGTTATGTATTTATTTTCTCAGAAAAGAAGTAAAAGATGAGATTAGGTATTTGGTATTGAAGGTTAGTGTTACTTTATGAAATGCAATGCAGTGTCATCTTCTGGATTGTGTTTGTTCTCTTTGCGATCCCTTGGCTGCTATTTGTGCCGTTAATTTTGCAGATGTGCTATTGCATTTGTAGGGACAGATCTAATGCTCTACTTTAATAGCGAACCATGCGTAAGCCAAACAGAACAGACTTGCAATCATTTCTCTTTGGGCTTAGACCTCTTTAGTGGTGATCTCAAGGCTCCTGCGTGGCTGCCGTTGGCTGTGATGGGATTTGCTTCTCGGAGGTTGTAACACGAAATAGAAAGTGTTATAGGCAGCCTTACTATTATCATTTGTTGACCTGAGCAGCACAACATTCAGGCTTGTTTCAATTATAAGGAGAAATTGGATGTAGTTTATTGATGTCACTTTATTTATAGAATCTGTTTTCCTGAATATGGGATGAATTAAATAGGGGCGTTTTGTGCTCATAACCTCAAGACTTTTTCCACTAGCCCCTGACATAAAAACCTCCTGCTATTACTTCTGCGGTTGCATTGATCATATTACGCACTTTATGGGAATTCAGGGCACGTCAGTCTTGGAATGCCCAGCCCTGGTTCATTGCTGCGTGAAAGGAGTTTTAATTAGATGGACAAACTTGAATTCTGCAAATGAAACAACTGCCTTTGTGGTACATTTTATTGATAACTTTTCTTGGTCAGCTGTACCGAGCTCAGTACTCGGCTGTGAACCTTGGTTCTCTCCATGCGCTAGTATTGACAAAGCCCAAGTAACCTCTCATGCTGAAAATCTACAAAAATAATATAGCATGTTTGACACTCCTTTCCTGGTCTTATTCTCCACTCCCTCCCTGTCTCCTACTCTGTGTCGCCGTGTGCTTTTCTCTCTTTCACGTGTATTCTTGCTTAAATGGAAAATGCTGTGCAGCATTGAGGACAGTTTGGGTTCTTGATGGAAATTGTATGCACTTTTTGTGTGTTTTAAACCTGAAGGAAATGAGAGGGAGTGCTGGTGGGAAATTGTTATTTGTACTCAGTACTTTTTTCTTGAAATTAAGTAAGGAATAGGTGGATAGGTATTACTGCTGCCAGTTCTAAGTGGGCTATTCAGACTACAGTCATCACCTCTGTTAGAAAAGAGAGAGGTGTGGGAATTTCCAGACACTCTCAAGAATGCTGTTTCTCAGAATCTGTTTCAGAAACTGAAACTGCCCGAGATCCGTGTTGTGACTTAAGCACCGTTCGTGAGAGCTGTGCTCAGGTGGCTTTGGTTCTCTTCTGGACCAGAATTGTAGAATTGGAGCCCTTGACAAAATCAGTGCCCATCAGAAACAAGGGTTGCTTGGTGTCAGTGAATTCCACTGCAGTTCTACATTTAACATGAGAGTGCCAGAATTCCATATTCTGAGCACTTTCCAACACTTGGGTCTGTGGTCCGCTGTGACTGCCCTTGCGAAGACTGCATAAACCTCTTACAAAGTGTATTTATGGTGCTGCTGAGGGAACTTGCCAGTTTTCTGTTCCAGAGCGTGTAAATAAACTATAAACTACAGCCAGTCTGAGCGTGGAAAGATGTTAACTCTGAAGAGATGTGTAACTCACGTATCTGCTTGATCTGTCTTACCAGTAAATGCTATGAGACACTTTAGTCGTCTTGCTGTTCAGATGAAAGAAGAATGAATGAGCAGTTGCTTGAATGAAATGGAAATCTTTAAATTTGGTCTTGGTCTATTCTCAAGTTCCTACTTAGCTTTTAAAGTTGAAGTTGTGGAATTATCAAAAAGTCTTTGTTGAGTCACTGTCTTCACTTGGAGTTATGACTCCTCAAGCCACACAAACTAGACTTAGCAAAGGAACCTACACTTAAAAGCTGCTAGCCTGTTACGGTGTGTTACTGGTTTTATTTGAGTGGGGAAGGAGAGGAAACAACCCGCCAACTCCTCCAAAGCTTGAAAAAATGCTAAAATCTCTCAGGTCTTCGTCCATACTACATTACTCTTTGTTGGCGATGCAAGCTTTTCAGATTCTTGCACTCGATTTCATGGCTGTTTAATCCAAATCAGGATTTAAGCGTACCCTGTGGAACAGCAGGACTTGCCTGCAAAGGGGAATTTCTACAAGTGAAGTAAGTTGTATATTCATCGATGGAATTTGTTCAAAGTGCTGCCTTTATGCTAACCCCGGCACAGACAACTGCAGAGCTTGTGTCCACCACAGCTGGTGCAGAAGTGCCCGTGCGAGCTCCCAAGAGCCGCAGTGCGGTTACATCAAGCTGCACTGCGCCGAAATCCATGTAGCTGCACAGCTTTGAGCTTGACCTGGTGAGCAGCTCTTCATACCCACACGGGGACGTGCCAGCTTCGTGGCAGGCAGCCGTGGGCCGTCCCTGCTGCGTGCCACTAAATGGTGTAGGTACGCTTATGCTCTTTCCGTGGTCTTTGATACACGAGTAGGTAATCTGGCTTAGATTAAGTGGGGAGTTCTGCCAAAGCGCCCAGCGCACGGTGGTGTCACCCGGGCTGGTGTGCCTGCAGCTCCTCTGTGTCTGCCAGGCGAACCCCCGTCTGCAGGAGAGCGGCTGCGTGTCCCCCGCTGCCTCTCCAGCTCACCTGGAGGCACTTCTGTGGCCAGGGACTGGTACGTTGTTGGATTCCAAATTCCTAGCATCTCCCACTAAAGCACTGCAGCTGTTGAAAGGAACAGTCAGGAAACGTTTGTATAGTGGCAGGAGAGTATTTTATTTCTCCGTTTGTTTAGGGTCTGTGCAAAGAATCATTTCTTGTGTTCATTACGCATTAATGACACTGCACAAGCCATCCTTCATGATGCACTTGGGTACAATACTTAGCTGGATGGCTGAATGCAATTTAAATATGCAAAGAGAACGGACTAATGGAGGATCCTCAAGGCCCGGCTGATAGTTGTATTTATAATTACATCATACTATCTAAATTTGTGAAACTTTGTGTTTGTCACACACATCGTGTTGTGACGTGTAGTATTTTAGATTTAAGTGGAGGAAGACTCAGTATTTTCTCTGTGGAAATGTGTAACTGATTTGTGCGTTTGTTTTTTTCTCACCTGCAACCCACCACCAATCCAGAGGCCTCCTGAGAGCGGGCTCTGGGAGCACTTTTAGCACTTTTCCCCACTTTGAAGACCCCCACTTACAAACCAAAAATAAAACCCGAAGCACATTTAGAGAGGAAAGGAGCAATGGGGGGAAAAAGCCAGCAGTATTTTATGTCCAAGAGGAAAAAAGTGCTTAACCTGGGAACTTGGAGTACTCTGTGAATTTGGATGGAGCTCAAGGGGTGACCCTCTGGCAAAACCCACTCCATGTGATTTTTCCTGCTGCCCGTCTGCCAAACTCGAGCTGTCAGGAGTGCAGAGTGCTGGGACCTGCTCTGTTGGCTGGTGGCGGTAGGTCCCCTTCTGGAGCTCCGTCCCCTTACTCAGCTAGGGCAGATGTTCGGTAATTCCCTCAGGCCTGCTACTGCCAGTAGCACCTTGTCAACAACAGCTGACTTCTGCTGTTTCTCCTTGTGAAACCATCCTCTGCAGGACTGTCCTGGTTTGAGGACCTCCCTTTGTGACTTCTCAGCCTTGCTGATTGATGCAAAGCTTAATATCAGCGTCAACGTTGTTTTCAGTGGAAGAAAACCAGTATTGCGTAGGAGTGTTAAGTAAAATGTTGGCCTCTGCATGGTGGACGCTCTTCTCTCTTCTGACCAGTTTAACTGACCAATTTTCTGTGTTGGTGATTTTGGGGACTCATAAATGGTCACCCAAATAATTTGCAGATTAATATCTTTCTGACCCTGCGTAAGGTATCTACGTAGAATACCAGCTGGACAGACCCACCAGGGACTCTGGACAAGTAGATGTGGCACTGAGGGACATAGAATCGCTGGAAGTTTCCTGGAGATTAACTGCTGTGTTGTAGGCAAAGCTTGTCCATGTATTTCTAACAAAAATATATGGCCTGGAATATCTAGAACATCCCCTTTCTGTCAAATAGCAACATAACCAATTGTGTGTGTTGTGGCCCCAAGGGATATCTGCTTCCCCCAAGGAATTTTCATTCCTTCCAAATTTTATTTAACTACAACTTGCTTTGAACTCTCCCTCGGTACCTTCACAAACACTTCTATTCATATGCAATGGAAGACATTTGGTTTTCTGATACTCTCAATCAATATGATTGTCAGCTGCTAGTTAAAAAATGGACTTGGACATAATTACATTTTTTTCATCTACGATCTGCTGGGCTTGCTTCTAATTCATTTTACTGCTCTCCTGTCTGCTTTTATTCATTACAGGAAATTTAAATAGCCTATTTAGTCTGAGTATAATGTTCATTTCCTTTGTATTTGTAAAAGCAGTCATCTCAAAGAAGTCATTAGGTTTAATGTTAACCTTCAATGTGATCTGTGAATAGGAGGAACTATTCTATGAGTTGTCTGAAGTTTCTACGTGACCTTTCTGCGTTGCCAGACCTGTCACTGATTAGCAATGGAGCAGTGCATTTGCAGTGTCGGGGCAGCATCTCAATTTGCTGAGTTCCTGTGGAAGTTGTTGTGAAGTGGTTTTGGTCTCTTGCAGTGCCCATTTTCTTGCTCCAGGTGCTTTTTGAACTAATATCATACATGACAGCACTCCGGCTTGGAGTTTCAGTCCCACTGTTTACTAATACTGCTAAACTTAAGCACTCAAGCACTGTAATACTTTTTTTTTTTTTCCCTGAAGAGCTGGAAGCGTTGGACATTTGTCACTCCCTTTGCAGTACCTTGCCCTTCCAGCACTCACTGGGCACTCTGGAACACGGGTCAGCGTAATGAACTGTAGCAAGAGCATCTGTGACTTAATAGACAACCTGCTTAATAAATGTTTATTGATTTAAATTACAGACCGTACACATGCATAAGATACTGAAATAAATTAAATCAGAGCTGGTTATGCATCTGTCTATGCTTGCCTATATGTCTAAAATAATTCCGGCGACATTTGAAGCAAGGCAAAAGGGTTAACTGGTTGAGGGAGCAGCCGGTGGGTTGCTGGGTTTCCTTCTGAAGGTGCTGATGAGCTGCAGCACCCCGAGGAGGGTTCTGAATACAACCCTGGAGACAGAAGACAGCTTTTCCAGCGGTCACTTCCTGGGCATTTCCGAGGACCTTTACCTTGTGGGAAAGTACCCCAGGCTACAGCTGGTGCAAGCAGAAGTGAAGGCACTTGCCGTATGACCCAGCAGGGAGTTTGGCTTGACACCTCTCCGCTTTGTGACGTGTCTCCACGGCCACATTGTGTGAGAAATTACATTGCGTGCTCTTCCTCAATAAGTTATTGACTCTAAGCAACTATTAAAGGTCAGAGCATGTAGTTATCACGACAATTTTCTTTTATGTTTTGTGCACAATTGCAATTTTCCTTAATGCTGTTCCTGAACTTTATCCTTTCTCTCTCCCCAAGCCGCCGGTTTAGAGGTCTGTCACATATAGAGGACATTATTATCGTCATGGCAGAGGCATATCTGAAAGCTCTGCTTTTTAAGTCACTGCCTTTCAGCGATGAATTCTGGACAACATTGCAAATACCTACACTTCTGTGTGACTGCTTTAACCATTTGAAATAACACAGAAGTAAGTCAGACGACAATTTACCTGCGTGGTTTACAGTTTCGGTTCATCTATTTCAGAAGTTCTGGTCCTAAGCTAAGCTGTATTTATTGCAGAGCGGTGTGCGTAGGTAGCAGTATTATTTTGTATTAATTTTACAAAGTATCCAAAATGATCTAGTTTTTCTGATCGTCATGTTCCGCAGTGTAACACATTACGTGTATAACAGCTTCTGTTTACAGTTGTGCTAAAAGATGGAAACAAATTTGTAGTTCCTGCTGTGTGATCCTTATCAACGCTGGCGTGGCCCCAGACTTCACTGGGGCAATCTTTAGGATCCAGTTCTCAGGTGATGGTTAGATGTTTCAGGATGTAGATTTCTGCTTTTTCCACTTCAGGGGCCTTGTACAGATCTCACACAGTTGAAGTCATAAGCAACTGTTTCTGCTTGGGAAGTTTCTCTTAGTTTTTCTCACACGTGGGAATTCATCCTATGATTCTCTAGCTTCAAGGTAATTGCTAAGGAAAAAAGGCGATTTTAGGATGCCTAATGATGACTGAGATGATGTACATTTTTAAGGCTTCTTGGTTTCTTACTGTTATTACTTGTGTTAGGTAAGTTCGGCTTGATTCTTTTTGAGGGGTTCAGAGATTTGATCCCTACATAACCTAAAGGGTCTAGAGAACAAATCTCCCCCTAATGATGCTCAGATTTTATTTTGAACTATGTAACTTACTGATATATATCATGATCTGAGGGAGGAGTTGTTGACAGCGGCTGAACATGAGCCAGCGTGTGCCCAGGTGGCCAAGAAGGCCAACGGCATCCTGGCCTGTGTCAGCAATGGTGTGGCCAGCAGGGCTGGGGCAGTGACCGTCCCCCTGTGCTGGGCACTGGGGAGGCCCCACCTCGAATCCTGGGGTCAGTTTTGGGCCCCTCACGCCAAGACAGACATGGAGGGGCTGGAGCGTGTCCAGAGAAGGGCACGGAGCTGGGGAGGGGTCTGGAGCACAAGTCTCCTGAGGAGCCGCTGAGGGACCTGGGGTTGTTCCACCTGGAGAAGAGGAGGCTGAGGGGAGACCTTCTCGCTCCCTGCAACTGCCTGAGAGGAGGGTGCAGCCAGAGGTCATTGTCTCTTCTGCCAAGTAACAAGCGACAGAACAAGAGGAAACGGCCTCAAGTTGTGCCAGGGGAGGTTTAGATTGGCTGTTAGGAAAAACTTCTTCACCAAAAGGTGTCATCAAGCGTTGGCAGAGGCTGCCCAGGGCAGTGGTGGAGTCACCATCCCTGGAGGTGTTTAAAAGACAAGTAGATGTGGTGCTGAGAGACATGGGTTAGTGGTGGGTTTGGCAGTGCTGGGTAACCCTGATGATCTTAAAGGTCTTTTCCAATCTAAATGATTCTACGGTTCCATAAAGAACCCAAGTCCCAAAGCAAGGTGAGAGGTAAGATGAACAGTAGTCAATTAAGAGTTTCCTCTTAATTGGCTTCAGAGTTAATGTGGGCAGTCAGATCAGAGCAGCTTAACTGGAGCCAGTCACACACTGGCATAGTTAGACGTCCCGCTCAGGACATACGGACTGTGGTTCTCACTCCTCTCAAGTAATGTGACCAAACGCCAGCAGGCACAGGGGTGGGAGGCGGGGGACGGTGAGAGCCCTGGTGAGACACTTGTTGTGGTTCTGTCTCATCAGGGTTCTCATTTCTGCACCTGTGTTGTCCAGGTGAGAGCACTGGTAAGCTGGGACAGTGAACTGGGCAAAAGAGCTGGTCCAGCTGAGCCAACTCCCATCCCCACTCTTCTTTGTTCAGAACATAGGAAGTTTTGTGTTTTGCTAAAAAATAAAGCTGGATGAGCTCCACTGTCGGATTTACCAGGCATTGGCGTGGGCCGATGGTGGGGAAGTTGGAGCAGGTGGGCAGATGGTGTGAAGGTGAGGAAAGGAGAAAGGTGAGGAAAGGAGACTGGGCGACGCTGCTTGTTGGGCTGTGTCTTGATAGAGCTGCTTACGCATCCTGATGATACATCTGATTTTTACACATGCGAGAATCTCATTAACTCCTCATAATTATTTTACGTTTAAGTTTACTTAAATTTGTTTTGTCATATAGTCTTGAACTGACTGCAGTCTAAAGAGGTTTTTCCCAAATCGTCATAAATATTTTGCTCACTTGGTGTTTTGGATGTAAATCTCTTGCTTGCCGCTGCATTGACTTAACTTATTGAATGGTTTTATTCCATTTAGTATATCAAGATGAATGTTATGTTAGCAAAAGGGGAAGTTTAATGCTCCCTATTTAGTTAGAGAGCTATGATACCTTTTACTAATTATGCTGTCTGACTGATGAGTTTTGGAAATGTCACCTGCCTTCCATGAGTCTTTAGTACCACTCATAGAAGTAAATGCTAAAAGCACTTAATTCAGAAGCGTGTTGCATGGCGAAATTGATACTTGCAGATTCTTCTGAAACTCTAAGATGCCAAATAGTCTGGTGCAACAATTCATGTTGCTACTGTTAAGGATCAGCCAAGTTCTGTATTACACATTTGTGTCCTGTAAGAAGGGAAAGGAAGCAGCATGTAATAATGCTCACTGGGTTGTAAGTCCTTTATTGGAGGTAATGTCTTATTAATAGTCTGGAGAAGCTTCTTTGCAATTATGAGGTTTAGTTCTTTTTCTGCTGCTTTTGAAGTCTGAAGACTGTATAGAGGAGCTATTATTACTGCTTCCTAGACAGTTTCCAGCGTGAATTTACAGATTCACCCATGTCTCTTCTTGGGGTAGTCCTGGAGATACTCTCTCATGAATACGTAGAGTATGTTTGCTGCCATTTTTAACGCTGTACATTCATGGCAAATTCCTAGTTTATTCAGAAAGTGGCCTGTGATGGAATACTCTCTATATAACATACGCTTGTTTCTTTGGCAACTCAGGCTTCGTTACTGATATGAAATGGATCTGTAGTGCAGTATTACTATGCTTTGAAAGCATTAAATGGCATTTGTAGTTCCTCTCTTCTTCTTTACAATGTTAACTGGATTTTAATTTATTTTTTTATTTTCTGACACACCAGATTTACCTCTACCCTTCATGATTTTGCTTGCCACACCACACAATTTTTTCTTGAGTCAGGTCCCTCCCTCTTTCTGTATAAATACCTTTGCTAAGTCCTTTGTACTCAGAGATCTTTACAACTATGCGCAGTGCTGACAATTCACCATCTTTCTTACACTGTTGCTTCTCTTCATGTCTGATGGCCACATTAGATTTTAGTTTCTTTCTCACTACCATTTTCCCACTGAAGATTCCCTAATGCTGTTGGAAATGGAATTGTCAGGAAGAGGCGTTTCTAGTCTGAAACCAGCTCTAGTCCGGGAAAAGAATGAGACAAACTTGTAGCTGAGATAAAGCAGGACTTTGAAGAACCTACGTATCACTGCAGGAAATTTGGTAGCAGTTTGGGTGGAGAGATGTCTACATGAAATAAGAAATACTTCAGATTAAGTTTGTCTGCGTTCAGCAGGCAGGTGTATCATTAATAAACTCAGAAGGGAAAATGAACAGAAATTTGCAAAGAGTTCAAACCATTTATACAACTGAAATGAGAACGTAAACCACGTACAGTAGTTATTGAGGGAAATACCAGTGGTCATGAAAATCAAATTGATCTCTAAAATTTATTCTGTAAACTGCTGTAGAGAAGACCAAATATGCTACAAAAAGATAAAAAAAGGAAAAAAAAGAGATGACATTATGCAAATTGCATTTAAAATAACTGTAGAAAGTGTTATGTAGTTTTAACATGATGAAAACGTAGTGATAGAGAAACCTGGAGTTTGCTACAATGGTTATTTGCCTCCATGGTTATTTGGCACACTTATTAGTAGATAGATTCCTAAAAATGAATTCCATGAAAAATGCTGAAAATAAAGTACTGAAATACTGAGAAAGTACCAAAAAGCAATTGTAGCTCAGGTATATGGGAAAATTAAAGAAAGATGATATTGTTTACAAAGGCGTCAAGAAAAGAGCAATACTTAAAGAATCTTATGGATTGAAAACAAAAGTCTTCTAACTTCATTAAAATCCAACATAACATGATTTCCAATACAAAAGACTGAAGGCTAGAAGTTGTTATACATTTTTGTAACAGAAATTACTTCATAAAACAGGCTACCGGGGATACCAATCTTCTGGAAATAAGAGTGGAATGAGAATTTCAGCAGGCGCTGTACTTTAATAAGCAGATGAAGAATAGCATAGAAGTGGAAAAAGAAACGTTAGCTTGTTGGATATACGCAGTAAAATATCACCACTACAACAATATTGATTTTGATTGCAGAATTGGCTGCTCTGATGCGATGCCGCATGCATTAATAAACTGAAGCTGCGGGCAGCGACCCTCCGTTTCCCTTCCATGTGGGAGTGTAACTCTGCGGGGTGATTTCCTGGGATTTTACTGCCGGCGTTTGTGGGTGGGCTTACGGTGGGATGTTTGAAAGCCAGTGCTTCTTGCCAGCCATGAATCTTGGGCTGTCCCACCTCAGTGCAGAAAGGAAAGGCTGAGACCACAACCCCACGTGTGACGCGGGCTTCC
Organism: Chionis minor; assembly: GCA_013398295.1. Taxonomy (NCBI): domain Eukaryota; kingdom Metazoa; phylum Chordata; class Aves; order Charadriiformes; family Chionidae; genus Chionis; species Chionis minor. The sequence continues at coordinate 141,984 of VZSF01005155.1, forward strand.
GCAGTGCAAACTGGGTCACTCCCGCACAGACCAGTGATTCCAGAAATGAAATTTCCCATTTCTGTGACCTGCTTGCCTGCCTTCTCAGCAGCCTGCTGGGACAGTAACAAAAGACTAGAAATTTCTCTTGAATCTAGACCTCCACTGTCGCAGGTAAATGCATCATTTAATTCCTTTCTTTGATGTATTTTAACCCTTTCTATCGCTGTTGCACTGTTTCATTCCTGATAACGACATTGTTCCTTCAGGAATGAGCATGCCTAAGCTGCCCGTTCTCTTGGACGCCACGGTAGGAGATGCTGTTCAGCACGCGGCACGTGTGTGCTGTGTGCTCTTCAGAACGTGGAGAAAAAGTCTGGCTCACACATTTCTGCACCAGAACCTCAAGTGCAAGACAAAACCAGTCAGGAGGTCTAAGCTGCTGTAAATAATGGAGATGCCCAATGTAGCTACATTAGTACTTTTTTCAGTTACAAAGATTCACTCCATTTTGAGACACGTTTTTCATTTCACCATTAGGACCTCTCTTCTGTATTTCATTTCTCATTTTCCCCTGTATCAGTTATTCATAACCTTTATATTTCTATGATTAGCACAGGCTACAACATTGTCATTCTTTTTATCTTGGTCATTTTTACTCCAGCAGTGAAATCCACACTGATTAGACTGGAGCAAATTCTTCATCCCGTAGCAGCTTATATAGCCCTTAATGTAGACGTTACATTTTACAGTTCACTTATTCATACTTTTGCTGCATAGTGCATATACTCTTATCCTGTGTAGTGCATGTGAATGCAGATCGTTGAGACCCCATGCATCCACTGGATTTATACACATCTTCTGAATCTAGACATAATTTTCAAGTAGTTCAAATTCTTTATTGTAAGATTACAGTTTCTTTTTCCTTTTCTACTAGAGTAACTTATCTTAATTTCTTTCTGTTCTTATTATCTGCTCACTTTTGTCTTTACTTCAACATTTCCATTTAACTTTTTCCCATCTGGTTAACTGTTTGTATAATTCACGAGTCTGTCTGTTCAAACAAAATGATTTTTACCACCTTCTCCTCCTCTTTCATGTTCATCACCACTCACATTTTGTAAAGAAAAATTAACCTCAGGACTCGAGCATATTGTATCAAAAGCAAACTCACTGGCTGGCATTAAAATTCCAAGGTAGTTTCTGTGAAATGATAAGATAAAATATAAAACCTGCATGTAAGAAGTACTATATATAGGAATGCCACACTAAAAGTTCTGAGGAGCCTCATAATATCAAATGTGACGAAAGTGGTGAGAATCATTAGAGTGAAGATGAAGAACATTAGGACTAGTAAAAAAGATTTAGTTACTTTAACAGAAATATGCTTGCTGCTGTGTCTGCCAAGCGGATCAACTGGTGCAGCCTTTTCCTGGAGCAGAAATTGCTTATCGCCGGGTCTGACAGTCTCTGAGGAGAATATCTGGCTCACTGGAGGGTGGCTGTGTGAATTTAGCTAAATTCATGTCCACAGTACAGTGTGTGAAGGTGTGCACCTCTGTAGCTTTCTCCCAAATTCACAGGTGTTTTACAAATCTTCTCCTCCCATCCCCACACAATCGGGAAAGAGAAATCTAAATTTGTCTTCTCCTCAGAGACAGACTTGCGGTATTTGTAGGAACTTTTCACACTTCTGTTCTTGGAACTCGATATTGAGGCAGCGTGTCAGAAAGTGATCTATTTTCATACGCGTGATCCATCCTTTTAGAACCAAACTGTTCCTTAGAAAAGTAAAAGTATTTAAAGAAACTTTCCAGCCCAAAGAAAACCTCAGTGTGTCTGTCTCTTCCAAAGACAGATGTGGCCTCTCGCCAATTCCCAGCTTGTGGCGGAAGCGATGGCGAAAGGCAGAAGCTGTGGAAACTCGGTACAGAGCGCGAGCTGGAGCGTGTCAGCGCAGAGGGGTGCTCCGCATCCCGTCGTGCGGCTGGCGGTTGCTTCCATGAGCGCTGCCGCGGAACCAGTTCGCTTTCAGAGCTTGTTGTCCCGTTTGTGGAACGGAGAACGGTCTGTAGGTGAAAATGCCAGACCTTGAGCTGCTGATGGGCCCCTGCCCTACCTAATCATTCCTCTGGCTTGCTAAATCTTTGTCATCTGCCCCAAAATGAGGACTCTGCTGAGTCTGAGCTGTGGGAGGGAGGTGTCGCAGAGCAGCTGAACCTCTCCTTCGGTGAGAAGAGAGCGATTTAAACAGATCTACCTTCGCCTTGCCTGGAGGGGACTTACTTGCGACTAATTGGCCCAGAAATCTGAGCCAAAGTTTACAGCCAGATTTGATACTGGCATCCTGGATGGTGACGTGGGCCAGGCAGAATGCCTGAATTCCTGTACTGAACGCTTGGGAAAGGCTCGAGTTTTTAATTTGTGTATTTATTTAGTTTTAGGACAAGGTACTGTTTGAGGATGGTTAGTAGTATACTTGAAAACCATCATAGTCATTTACCTTTCCTTTCAGTGTAAAATGACCAGCTAAGACCGCTGTTAGGTCAGATGCCTGTTCCTGCATAACACTAGAATTCTAAATGCCAGGTACAGGTGTTGCAGTTTTGTCTGAAGAGCAAAATAGTCTCCTTTCTGTGAGGAATCCTTTGGAAATTGTTCTGATTTTCCGTTTCCCTTGCTGACCTCTGTGTCTGCCTTATACTGTTTTATGGAAAACAGTGTTAAGAAGTGCACACATCTGGGCCAGATGCTGCCGTGCTGTTTTTCACAGAACACCTCCTGCTGTCAGTAATTTGCTGAAAAATGAGTTTTAAAGAAAGGCGATGAGGCTGTAGGACAGAGTTATGTTACACAGAAACTGGAGCTTCATGAATTGTGTTGATGAGTGTTTTTACTGGGGTTTTCCAGGTATGCAAATCAGTTTTCACTATAGGAATAGGATTTTTATAACGTTTCTGTTAAATCAAAATACAAACTAAGTAACACAAATCCGATGTAGTTCTTCAAGTATCAGCATACTCTGTTTCCCTGAATAGCAGTTTACCATGACATTACTGTCTTCCAACTAAATGGAAAACATTTCCTGAAATTAAAAAGACACTATTTCAAGAAGCTAATGCTTAAAGTAGAAAATAAATTTGGTGAGATATTTTTGTGATCTGCTGCTCTAACTTTACTTAGGAAAGTACCAAACTCAGTAAAAGCTGATGTTCGCTCAATATTGGGAATTGCTACAGAGCCTTAAAGAAGATGAGAGAATAGACGATAAATATATGTAACAGGTCGACTTCAGCTTGAAGTACGCCGTCAGGTGCCTCCTGATTGCTGCAACGAGTCTTGAACGCAGCAAACTTCTCTCAACTTGACTTTTCTGAGAAAGGTTTGATTCCTTCAGCCCTATCCTACTGGTTTTGTTCTTAGCACTTACTCCTTGTTCCTATCTTGCTGTTATTTCTCGTTGCCTATCGATACCTCTCATCATGACGCTGTTTATAAAGGTACTGCAGCCTTTCAAAAGGTTCTGTTGGGATTTTTCTTGTTTTCTCCATGTCTGATTAAACATCAAAATAATTTCCAGGAAGATTTTGTTAAGATATTTCTCCTTTTTTGCTATTAAAAATATCATACACTTACATTTGAATCAAATGTACGTTCACAAACACCTATTTCCATCCTTGGTGTTCTTCCTTTGAATATTTAAAATTATTCTGGAACCTGCCCTAATAGTTAAATGACATTTAAGTAGTACCTAGACTTTGACCTGTTTTACTGGGCAAGGAGAATTTTCAGTGAGTGGTCTTCTGAATAACTGTGAAAATATGTGAGTAGACGAAAAGATAAATGTAGTGCAATTTTCCTGCTTCATGCACAGTCTTCAGGGGTTAGTATCCGGTATGGGTTGCTACACTAATTCAGGAATATGACAATTATTTTTTCCTGGCAAATATATATGACACTATGAGGATGATGCCTACCTAATTTAGAGGGGCAGATTCTCTACTAAAATGCGGGACGCTCCAGTTTGAAGGATTTTCCTGTAGAATTAGTGAGAAAAATCTTGCCTTCTCCTTTTGCTTTTCCCAAGTACTAAATTATGGGCATCACGTCCGTATTTTTGACCAGATGCTTTTCAGTCATCAGTTCCTTATTGCTGAAGCACTGTGATTTTTTTCCGCTAACAGAACAGTCTCTAAGGAGACTTTCGGTTACGTGTGAAGGTGCCATCCATGTAAACAGGCAACCCAAATTTGGCTTTATGTGCATATAGTATTCCTGTCATTCTGTGCCATTTAATTTTTGAAATGTAAACAAGAGGCACTTACATGACTAGGTCAACACAGAACTTTACAAGATGTGCCAAGTTATGGAAATAATTTCATTGATTAAAAACAAAGTGAATTTTAAATGTCAAGCAAAGCTCCCATTATGAGTCAGTCATTCAAAATAAACTGTATTAGTCTGAAATAACTTAAAACCAAACAAGCTGAAAATGTGACTGGATTTTGCATAATAATTTGAGCATATTGTTAACATTTGAATTCTTTTCATTCTTCTATACTGACGAATTTTTGAGTGTTTAATGTGGGAATTTTATTGTTTGGCCGCACGCTACATAACAACCGCTAATAATTGCCTGGTCCATAGAGCTGCCACGGGAGGGGATTCCGCCGGGAGTTCCTGGGAGGAGCTGCCGGGAATGTCACCTGCAGGAGCGCTTCGCTGTCAGGCCCGAGCTAACGCAGCACGTGAAGGTCTGAGGCGCCGTCTCCCTCCTCCTTTCTAGTGCCCAGAAACAAAATAAACGAGAAGTACATACCGCAGGAGTGTTACTGCTAGAACACGAACAGGCATTGACAAGTTACAAGCAGCCCCTAAGAGATTTTAAAATTTAATAAATATGCCAGTTCTAAAAGGCATTGTAAGCCAGGGCTTAAGATGCATGCTTTATGTGATGGAGGATTTGTGCGATGTATTTATATTGGTCTCGTGGTCAAAATCATGTGGTTAGTAGACACTTGCAGTTCACACAAATCTTTCTGTTTGTGTATAACTTTATAGCTACATGCGAAGTCTGTTAATTCTTGGTTAGTTGCAGTAGCGAGACCTTGTTTTGCAACGCCAGTGTATCTAATTAAGAAATGTTGGTTACTGGTGTGTTCACAGATGAAAAAACAAGACTTTTTTTGTGAATTGGCACCTTAACATCCACCTGATGCATGATAAAACTCTTTCACAAGAACGGTGCAATAAAATTTCACTTTGTCACGTACAAACTTTTCTCTCTAAACACACTCATCTTTTTGACTGATGCATGGGAAGCAGACAATTAAAGTAATTCTGGAGCTTGTAAGACCTGTTAAAGCACCAGGAATGAAATGGCTGTCACATTTCACTTTCACAACTTCAGACGTAATTATTGCTGCTTAATGGTTGACAGGTTAGAGTCAATTTTTACAGTCTAAATGTTAGGAGTGGATGATGGCAGCCATAAATACCTGTCAGCAACAGCCTTCAAAGACTAAAAAAAAATCCCCTTGTCTCTGGTCAGAGTGGTAGAAGCACATGAAAGTTCGCAAATCAACTTACTTTAAAAGGATTTGTCAGGTCAGAACTGCTGGATTTCACAATTTATTTATCTTTTTTGAATAATATTTGTAGCTACAGATTAGCGGCTGTTGTTACAGCAAATCAAGTCAGAGATAAGGAGAAGGGCAAGTATGAGTGTTTTATCTGCGTTTCATCAGGCTGTCTGCATTTTGGAACGGCGTATGCAGGGCTGGGCTGTGAAGCACCTCACCTCCTGCTGATGGGGAGGGAAAACCTATTGAGCTGTGGGCTGTAACCCTGGCTCCTACGTCATCGCAGGATCACAGGGAGTGCAGGGCTGGCAGGGCCTCTGGAGATCATCCCGTCCAACCCCCGGCCAGAGCAGGTCACCTACAGCAGGGGCACAGGGTGGCGTCCAGGCGGGTTGGGAATGTCTCCGGAGTGGGAGACTCCCCCACCTCTCTGGGCAGCCTGTGCCAGGGCTCTGCCACCCTCACAGGAAAGAAGTTCCTCCTCATGGTCAGATGGAACCTCCTATATTGGATTTTATCCCCATTGCCCCGTGCCCTGTCCCTGGGCACCACTGACAAAAGCCTGGCCCCCTCCTCCCGGCCCCCTCCCTGTCAGTGTTCGTGGACATTGGTGAGACCCCCCTCAGCCTGCNCCTCAGCACCGTCCCGCGGCCTGTGCCTCGGGGAACCGGCTGGAACCGGCTGTTGCCGGTTGGGGGCGGCCCCAGCACGCCGCCCCGTCCCCCCGCGGCCGACACGCCGCCGGTGTCAGCCGGTGCCGGGGGCCCCTCAGCAGCCCCCGGGGCGGTGGGGGCCCGGCAGGCGGAGCGCTCGGAGCCGGCAGCAGGAGCGTCGTCCCCGGGGCCCCGCGCCGCTTTCCCGGATCCCGCGCACAGGTACGGCTTCGGCCTTGTCCCTCGGCCGTGGCTGTGGGGGGTTCCGTGAGCCCTGCCGGGGCCCCCGCCCGCCCCGGTAATGGTTGCTGGTCCGGAGGAGCGTTGTGTCCCGCTCCGCCGCCGGAGCAGCTCCTGGGAACAGGGGTCGCTCCCACGGAAAGCACACACAGCTGAAGGTGTCACGAGGCCTCTGCCAGAGCCTTCCTACAGGCTACCAGCTCGGCATTTGGCTCACATAAACCACAAGTTACACTTTTTCACCAGAAATTTTACTTTCTCACCATTTTACCTCCCTGCTTGCAACAATTCTCTTAGATTAAAAGCCCCTTCAGTTTTAGACAGTGGGTTTAATTTCTGCCGGGCCGTGTGAGGTGTCTCTGTCAGACCATCGTTCCCAGCTCGGCGCTGCCGTCCTCCCCGGTCACAGGTTTGGACCCTCACAGGATACAACCTGGTTCTCCCAGCCAAACCCACCTGGGCCCTGGCCGAGAGACCAGTCGCTCAGGAAGGAGACGCAGCGTTTCCCCGGTTCAGGACGGTGAGCCGTGCGCCTCCCGCACCCACCGGGCTGGCAGTTTTGAGTGTGCTCTGTGCCTCAGACATGGGCTGAGCTGTTTCAGACCTTTCGTTTAAAAAGCAAACATTCTGCTAGAATTTTTTCCCAGCAAACGGCTCCAAACTTGTTTCCATAGCACTGCCTTGCCTTAAAAATAAACTGCTTTCCACTCCTGTTACCAAAGTGAGTGGACATTTCAGGAGAAGGGCACACAGGTTGGATCTGAGCTTTTCTCCAGAGATTTTGGCAGAGATCCCTTTCCATGCTTTGCAAGAACGCAGCCTGGGCATGTTTGGAAAGCTGCTGTCGCAAGCTGAGTTCCTCTGGGGCAGGTGGAGCCCTGGCAGACGGACGGGCAGGGAGCGCCAGCCTTGTGCTGCAAGTCCTGGTCTGCCCAGGACAGAGCAGCTGCTGTTCTCGGGGCCGCGCGCCCGCACAGGCGTTGACCGGTGCCAGCCGCGTCCAAGTGGAAACTTTCTTGTTACAGATCCCACGCGTGTTGCTTTCCTGTCTTTCGTCAGATTTACAAATAACTGTTCGTTGGCTTGCTTCTTCTAGTACTCTGCTTTGTGCTGTTTACGCATACGATTTGTATCATTTATATTGCTTTTGTATTGTTTATACTGTGCTTTGTGTGGGTTGTTACAGAGCTCTTGGTCTATGTGCGCTGCCTCAGCTCAGCAGACTTTGTGGTTACAGTGATAAAAAGAGTGAAAAGGTATTTTGGATTCATTCTAGAGTTGAAAAGGCCGACTCCTGCATGAGCTCCGTTTGAGTTAAACACAAAGAGAGATTGTCACATCCCCTGTAATCAGAACGACATTGAAAACCTTCCCAAGACATGGATTTATCTAAAATAAATCCCCAGCATTGTCCCCTCCAAACTGTACTGTCTTGAACTGATCAAGGAAAGGTCCCAAATGTTAAGGGGTCCACTCCTGACTGAGGGTGCTTTTTTGGCACCCGGATCTATTTTCAAACCGCTTCCCTTTCAGACAGGCTTAGGAGTGGAAGGCAGTGAAGGTTAAGCTGCAGTTCTCCAGCAACGTCCCAGTTTTGCAGTTTCACGCACGGTTCAAGTTCCCCTCGGGATCAGGGTCTGCCCACAAACACCCTCCCCACATCCCTGCCAGATGCTGCTGCGTCTCCGCAGCCTGCCATCCCCAGCGGCTGCAGGACAACCCAAGGCCCGTCCTTGACTGCCGAGCTGGAGGGGTTCTGTTAGCAGGGGATGCGCAACAGCAGTGCCCAGGGAAGACCACCTCCCTCCCCTGAAGAGTTCCCTCCCCTGTCCCTGATTTTTGTTAATCAGAGAAGCCATTTTGATTAAACAAAAGCAGTGTAACTTTGAAACAACAGCGCCATGTTTCTAGACTTAACATGTTAAATAGGGAAAATGTAATCAGTCAGTCAGAGAAGCAAAGCAGAACTGGAAAGGCTCAAACCCACATGAATATTCAGGTTGAGCGATGATGGCAGCCCCACAGGGAGCAGACCGGGCAGCAGGACAATGAAGGGGATGTAAAGGCACTGGTTCCTCTGTGTGGTGAATCCAAGATGCCGAAAACCAGATGTGTTTCTCTGCCAAAAAAAGGACTGAAGTTTGCAAGTTCTCCTCATGCGCTGTTGCTTTCCGCTGGAGTAAGCAAGTCCTGAGTGTGTTGATGCACCTTGTTCACGCACTGATGCGCAGGCTGAGAGATCTGAGCCCGTGGGTCGCCCGCTCTTGCTGGGAGGGGACCTCGGGGCTGCTGCACGGCGTAACTGAGCGGAGGGTTTACATGTAACTGAGCGGAGGGTTTACACGTAACTGAGCGGAGGGTTTACGCGTAACTGAGCGGAGGGTTTACACGTAGACCCTTACGTGCAGAGGGAGAAACTGAGAAGCGGGCACTGCTTACCCCGGTGTTTCAGTCAGTTAACATGGTGGTTAAGGTATCCCGAAGGGGAGAAGTAAGGTTGAAATCTCACCTTTCTTGGTTAGTGCTTTAACGACTAAAGTATTATCGAAAAGTAGAGGGTGCATTTCCCTTCTTAAATTGTGATTCTCTTTACTTCAGTATTGCTTTTCTTATATCTTCTAAGTTTTCCAGGGTTTTTCCAGTGACTCATGAGCTGGATTTGATACTCCTCAGTTTTGTCTCATGTGTGATTCCTTCCTGTAATTAGAGTAGGTTGGTTGAAGAATGACTGGCTACTGTGGTGCTCGTTCTTCTTTTCTCGCTCGGTGATCTCCAGCTTTGTTACTGTTCTCCGTTCTGTGCACATTTGGAGTATTTCAGTTACTTAAGGCTTATTTTCTCTTGATGGATAACGTGGATTAAAGTTACGAAAAGATTTGAATAATTATCCTAGAGCAACTGTGTTTATGAGCTACAGAATTGCCACAAAGGTTTATCTCAGACTGTTTTCAAAATGGATCGTGTTAAACCAGATGTGGCACTTTTATCCTGGAACAAGAGTACTCACAGATGAATTATTCAAGGACTGCTGTTCTGGAAAAATCTATTATTGAGCAAGTGTTTCTGAGAAGCTCACAGCTTTTCTGCTGATGTTCTCCACAATTCACTCATCACTCACAACATTTAGTGTAACAACAATCTGGAAGCAGAGGTGAAAAGAACCACAAATCTCACTTGATGGGCCATGTGGGTTGCTTTTCCTGCAAGGAGCTTATATAGTCCTTTATAGCCATTAAAAGTTTATTAAAATGCATGAGAGACATCCATTATAAACCAGAAAAAAGTCCATTACTATTACATACCAAACAAGAGTTCTATCCACACAGTCCCCCCAAGCACCAAAAAAAGCACATTTAAATGTAGAAATTTAGAAAGGGCAGGTGAATATTTTTATGCTGTGCTAAATGAGTACTTGTTTAAACTGTTAAAAAGTAGATGAATAATGAGACCTTCTGCCTAGAAATCCAGGCAGTTCCAAACAATGCTGGCATAGCTCGGTGACATCGTGGTGCGCCTGACATTTCCTGACCTTGCGTACTTTGAAGGCAAATTGTATGGCCTTCCACAATAGTCTGGGAAGAATGAAAATAACCCATAAATATTTGACGGTTTGACAATAGTGACAATAAGGAAAGAATCCTTTAGAATAAGCACAGTGGTACAACTAACGTTAATAGGATGAAATTGAGGAAAAGGTGAAATGTAGGTGGACTACCACGAGAAAGTTCCTCTTTGTAAGCTACTAAGCTATGTTTGGATACAAAATAATTTCCCAAGAGAAGTGGGGATAACACTCTTACTGGGATCTTTTTATGCTGGTCTGTGAACAGCTATATTTGTCTGCGACACTAATATAGTATTGACAGAGAGCAGGTTATTTGTTCGGTACTTGAATGTTTGTCTAGTTTACCCATGAGGTCTTCTTATTTCAGTTACATACTGGGAAACTGATAGAGAGTGAATTTCAGGTGTATAGAATATGAAAAAGTGAACAAGTGTGAACTCGTGTCCTAAAACAATATTCATTCCTGACTGCAGCTTTAAAGATGCTTTCTTTATAGTCAGCTCTAGCTGTGTTTTAGTTTTTTAGCCCCCTAGGAGACTTCTTACTGCAGGATCCTCTCAAAACGAGGTCTTCCTTTTCCAAGGTATGTGCAATGTTAGTACATCCGTGTAATACCTTGAAAGCTCAGCTGGCTTTCAAGGTAACTCCCTATTGGTCTCCTCTGGAAGCAATTGACTAGTAGCTTCACTTTAAACAAAGTATCTTTCCAAAATATTTTCTCCTTAAATAAGCTTTTCGTAGCTTGTAACCATTTTCATTCTCCGTAAATTATAGGACACAAAATTTTAGAGGCAAATCATTTTCCTTCCAATACTAGGAAGTTAGTATGTGCTGATTTCAGCCAGCAGAGGCAAAGGTGTCTATGAAACATGCCAGGTGGATGAGCTGCTTTGCAATTAAAGATGAATCATCACTTGTTTGCATTTATTTGACTCATCCTTTAAAATTGTAACCTTGAAAGATTAAGAAGACATAAATTAGGTTTTAAAAAATATTCTCCTTTATGACAGCTTCTAAAATTGTACTGCAGAACTGAATCCTTCCTTGCAGAGCAGCTCAGGTTTCATGGTGCCCTCAGTATTGCGGCACATTACTTTAGGTGGTCTTCTCCAAGTGGTCTTCTCCAGGGCCACGCTGTGAGTGAAATTCTCAGCATAGACATTAATCTGCTTCTGCAGAGTTTACCTGCAAGGTCAGGAAACGTTAACAACTTTGGCCATTGAAACAGCCCAAACCTTTAAGAGAGCAACACGAAACATAATATTAGTCATGAAAAGTCTCCTCTCTCTTTGAAAATGCTATAGTTTCTTGTATGTGTGATGGTAGACAAGTGGCCACTGCGAGTGCAGAATAACTTGGTAACTGGTGAGGCACTGGAAAAGGATGGTGAGCCACTGGCCGGGGTTGCCCAGAGCAGCTGTGGCTGCCCCATCCCTGGAGGTTCAAGGCCAGGTTGGCCGGGGCTGGGAGCAGCCTGGTGTGGTGGGAGGTGTCCCTGCCCAGGGCAGGGGGTGGCACTGGGCGGGCTTTAAGGTCGCTTCAAACCTAAACCATTCTGTGATTCTGTGATACTACATTTACCGTCAGCTGGAAATGTTTGGGATACATCACATCAACTCTGCTTATAAATTAGGTCCTGGTCACCATTTTCCCAATTTTTTTAGATACATGTCAGTATACATTGCCCAGGAAGAAAAGAAGAAATAGCTGATGTGCAAAATTCCTGGTATTTTTTCTTGCTACTGTTACACATGTCATGTTACAGTGGTGACATATTGCAGTGATCAATTTATTGAACAGTGGTGTTTGGTTTTGAATCAAGAAGAAAAAAGTCACATTGCTCATAAAGAATTGTATAGTTTCTATATTCATGTTTAAGAAATATACTGAGTATGCTGTAGCAGATTTATGATGCCTAGCTACTTCTGTGGCATAGTATTATTGTGAAGAGGGGAAGGAACCAAATTTTTCTTTTCTGTGAAAACTGTTGAACATTTAGGTTGCAAACTATTTTGTTATGACTGTAATGCCTGTAGTAATTAAACTAAAGGGTTAGAGATTGTTTTGATAAAAATTAAGGTCCTTCAGCTGCAACTTTAAAGTGCTCAGTTTCAACCAGTCATAGGTGGAACGGGAACACGCAGTTTGGGGCATGTAGCTAGGAAATACTAAACACAACAATTGCTCCTCTGGAAATCTCATACAGGCATAGCACACATCTGTCCTCGTTCTTTCACAGTCTGAGATGTGACACACAAGTCAAAAGAGCCCGAAAATGGACGTCAGGTATTGTTTCAGTGCGCGACACTGGGGTCACGTGTGTGTGTACAAATCCACTTAGTATTAATGTGTGTCTGAATTTTTGAGTTACACAAGCAGAAAGCTTGCTTGTTACTCAGATTTAAATGCTGAAAACTAGTTCTGTCTAGAATAATACATAAACTTTAGTGTTATCACAGTTTCCCATGGGCTTTGGTAAAGATTAGTGGCAACCGGTCATCTGCTGCAAATTGATATGCATTAATCAGAGCGGCTCTGTACTACAAAGACGTTCTGTGTTAGCTCCACCCTTAGTAAGTTTCTGTGGATATTGCCCGAATATGTCTACTGAAAAAACGTGCTTATCTACGGAGAGTTTTGGAAATTTCCATAACATTTTTTTGGTAGTTTTAGGCTTGTTTGTATATTTCTGAATTTCACATTTTCTTCCCTGCTCTCTGGCTTGCAGATTATCTGTAAAAACATGTATTAATAAATCCTCGTATTTTCCCTCTCTATATAAAGAAAACTGTTTTTAATTTGCTTTTTCTAGAAGTCTAGAGTTTTCAAATTAAATTGTAAATCCTGTATTTCATACATTGCTATATTTACATTGTACTTTTGATTTCAACCGTTGGAGCACCATTTATCCCTACAAAAAAATTAAATTTAAATTTGAAATGGGACTATGAATGTTAAAGAGCATTACACATTGGTTCGATTGCAGCCAAAGTTTAATTTCTGTGGCTATGAACATGAGCAGAGTTAGTCTGGCAGCGGGTGCTTTTGAGAAACCTGTGTGCCCTGGTTTGAGGTAAAACAGAATTGCCTTTGTGTTCAGTAGTTACACTTTTTAGCTAAGCTAAGGTCTAAACTAATTGAACTCCCTGAATGAACGGCATATTTTTAAGACAGGTCCCCTCCCGGAGCGGTAGGACCTGACTAGTTGTGGTTCATGGCGAGGGACAGGACGCAGAGCGGCTCCGGCTGATCCCTGCTGCTGTCCCAGCCCAGGCAGCGGCTCTGGGATTTGCCCCACCGGAGGGTGGGGAGCGGGAAGGCGCGGGGGGTGGCAGCACGGGGAGGCGCGGGCAGGACACGGACTTTGGTGGCGCAGTCACGCCGCGACTGGCAGAGCAGAAGGCTGAGGCTGGCGTGTGGCACAGGAGATTAATGTCACTTTTCTCCCATGTAAAGGGACTGTGGGTCTCTGCAGTGGTCTCCTCATCTTTTCCTAAGAGGTCAGGAGATAAGTTCATTGTATACTGGTTTGGATATTTGTTTAAGTACATTCATAGAGCTGTCTTAGCGCATTTTAACTTTTATTCTTACTAAACACATTTTCTGGAATAAGTACCTATTACTGAGTTGCCTTGTGTTTAAAATAACAGCCAAAAATAAGGATGCCTATGTAGTTCTCCACTGCAGAATTACATCGTCAGAATCTGATTGTTCTCTGAGCTCTCCAATGATGTAGAAAACTAATTTTTAGTATAAAGAGTTAGGATATTCAACCTCTGCTATTAACAAGAGGATCAAGAGTTTTATTACAACTGCTAGAAGTCTGAGCCTGGATTTCTTGCAAATAATGCAGAGTGGGCGGTCTCCACCAAACCCTGAAGCTGAAAGATGCTGAATTCCCATTTCTGGAACATATTTTACCTCAGGGGAACTGTGATTTGTTCTCACCCTGTCATCTGATGAGACAAGAAAAACTGAAAATAACGTAACCAAATCAAGTCTTTGCTACCCCCCATCCTGCCCCCCCTCCCGAGGTTTTGTGCTGGTCTTTCCTGAATGTCTGGGACAGCATACAGAAACAGGGAGGGAACAGAGTATGTATCACTGAGTTACAGTTCTAACAAACCGGACAACAAACTTGCATAATTTTTTAAATACTAAGTTTTGCTTTGGAAATTTTAAACCGGGAGAATTCTGTCCACAGTTATTGGGGAAAAAACTGCGTTGCTGGGTTCTGGTGGTGGTTTTGCGCGTAATGGGATGAGCTGACGGGCTGTGGTGGTCAGCGGGCGTCTGCGCCGCGTTCCAGGTGCCAGAAAGGACTGGGTTGTCGCCTGTCTTCAGCTGCTGCCAGTGAGATCCTGTTGTGCGTCCCTGCGGAGGCTGTTTGTAGATAGGGAGAGGGAGAGGAGGAAGTTTGGCCAGATGGATGTTTTCCTTGTTTTCCTGACGCTTTGGTTCTTCTGCTGTTGCAGCGGGGTTACTGGTGTCCGCGCTCCCAGCAGCGCGTCAGCGTCCCCACAGGCAGCTGCCTGCTGCTCCCGCCTTCCGTCGCAGCTTTCCTTGGTCTTGCTCGCCGGCTGTTTCCGAACCAGCACACCCCAGCACGGCGGCATGCCTACCGTTAATTGAAAGCTCATCGTTAAGTGTCGCGTTGCATCAGCGCAGCGTTACATGTCTAACCTCGGCTGTTCAGGACAGCTTACTTATCAGAAGTGTTACTTGAAACAGATGTGATAAAAAACTTCAAAGACATTCTTGACTGAAATAATTTTTTGTTGCTTATTCACTCTCTCATTATCAAAGAATGTTTTTGTTTGGTTTTAATATTTTTATTGTATAAATGGTTTGATGGCTTAAATATTGAAATACATCCAAATATAATCTGCATATACTCAGTGTATATATACATATATATCAATGAGCATATATAGTTGATGTAAAACTGTGTTTAAAATTAGTAAAGTACAAATATATGAGACAATTTTATATTTGTTGGTAATTCATTTAAATTATTATAAGACCAACACCTTTACTATACTAATAGATATTGGACACAGGAGCCATTTGCTTGCCCCGTAGTTGTGGTTTGTTCTTCAAAAGTGTTCTTGCATTTCACTTTCACCTTTCTGTTGAAAACGGTTTTCCTCACGATCTACAATTGCCATTTTTCCTGGCTTTGCTCTGTAACTTTTGCACAAACCACAAGGAAGAGATGAGCAGGGGTTTTTCCGATGGTCTCTGCAGAGGATTGGTCTCGCAGGTGCTGAGTGCTCAGAATTACGATGAATTTTCGCGACCTAGGGGCTGGTTGGAGAGGTTGATGTTGATGTTTATGCCATGCCACGTACATGTTACTGCCTGCCCTGCACACGTGTTCTGGGGGTGGCCGTGTGCGAGAAGCCATGATGAAACTCGCTTGTGTCAAGACTGCTTCATAGAAGTCGACGTGTTTTCATGAGAAAGTCCTCATGAACAAAAGCATAGGTAGCAAACCATGACAGACTAAGTAGTAAACTGGGAGTAAAGGTACCTTGGAAATGGGAGGGTCAAGTCCTTATAAACGCAAGGAAAGACATAAACTTGAATCTCTGCTTGAGGAGAGCTTCTTGTCGCAGGCAATGCTGAGGGCGTCGAGGGCAGGCTAATTGAGCTCCTCTTTCAGCTCACTCCACAGAGCAGGCTGACTGTAACCTCCCAGTACTCCAGTAGATCCCTGCTCTGACCGGGGTGAGCCAGAGCGGGGAAGCTGGAGCAGAGGGGTTCCCTTCAGGCTCCATTGGTACCTGCGTGCTTCCCCTCCGGCTGGAAGAGGGGGGCAGCACGACACCCACGGATCACCCCAAGCAACTGCCAGGTGAGGCCCAGCGTGCACGCTGCCAGCGCGGGCATCTCTGCATCCCGGTTCCCTGGGCAGCTGGGACATAGTCAGTGTCTGGCCTTGAACTAGCAGAAGCGGGTCAGGTGCTTGAGCCTGGATTTCCCACCGTATTACTGCACTGTTTTCTGGATAACGGACGGCTTTGGTAGGCGTCGGAGGAGAGGAGGAGAGTTCTTGATCAAGACACAGCGTGATGGGGGGGGACTCTTTACCCAGGGAGTGTAGTGATGGGGCAAGGGGGAATGGTTTTGAACTGGAAGAGGGGAGATTTAGATGAGATATTAGGAAGAAATTCTCTCCTGTGAGGGAGGTGAGCCCCTGGCCGGGGTTGCCCAGAGCAGCTGTGGCTGCCCCATCCCTGGAGGTTCAAGGCCAGGTTGGCCGGGGCTTGGAGCAGCCTGGTGTGGTGGGAGGTGTCCCTGCCCAGGGCGAGGGGGTTGGAACTGGATGATCTTCAAGGTCTCTTCCAACCCAAACCACTCTGATTCTGTGATTCTGTGTGTGCCTTGATGACTTTATTCTTGCTGTTAAAATACTGCAGGATATTTTAAGCCGATAAGATTGTATGAACGAGCATTGGAAAATTTTAGAATAGAATACTCGTAAGGCTAATAAATAATTCAGTTAAATATAGGAAACATGTTTTTCCCCCCGGTAATGTTCTCCAAAGTCAGACTGGGAGAACGTAGCAGCCAAACTTCCTCTCAGTTCAAGGATGTTCAGGACTAGGATTTGTTTCTCATGGTCTCTGCATAGATAAGAATTTGTTGTCAAATAAATCGCTGGTGTCTGCTTTGTCAGTTCTGCCTGTGAGGTTGCTGGAGCAGTAAAGCAAAGCAGTTCGGGCTTGTACAGAATGAGAATGAAGATTTAAATACCTTCAGGGAAGGAGGGAAGGCTGAAGCAGGAACCATGAAAAGCCTGATTATTTAGCATATATGAACTTTACCAGGGTTTCACTAGAATGAGAGAAAACCAGATGATATCCCAGCTGAATTTATTTTTAAAAGTGTAAATTTATAGTAAGAGGAGTTAAGTGAATGTACAAAGAAGCTAAATGCCCACCATGTTATACTGCATTGTCTATGGATTAAAGCTGAATTTTGTGAAGCACTTTTTTTGGCCAAATGTACGTATACTCGCATGCAGCGATTCCTACTCTTGGAAAGTTATGGTAACTTTTTTTTTTTTACTCTTTAATTAATACTCTTAACTGAGCATTCCTGTTTTTCATTGTGATCTTACTGTCCTTAAGCCAAAATCTCGAGTCCTGATAATTATATTTTAATAGGATCTTGGGACATAGATGTTGACTATCTAAGCTTTAATTGATGCAATTGAAACAGTAACTCAGCTAAAATTCCTGTTGGTTTCACAAGGAAGAAGGTTCCAGTCATTAAAATCAAAGCAAAGGATTCAATAAAAAACCCTAAGCAACCCCAGAATGATTTATGTTCACAGCAATTGTGAATTATATGTCAAATTAAATTATTTGGTTCACATCAAGTATTTTATTTACAGTACAGTTCTCATAAATAAATACTTTTCCTTCAGAAAGCAGAATGTATTTTTCAGCAGTTTGCGTGGAGTTAAACCCACAATTATTAAAACCAATGAGAAATTTGCTATTAACTTCGGTAACAAGTCAAGGTGCAGAGGGTTTGGAAATCCTTCTAATTTCAGGCTGAAAATCAGTTATACAGAAGTGTATGAATTGTGGCAGAAGTAGATGGAATAGTTCAAGATACTAAACTCCATTTCCCTGTTCTGTAGTTCTTGCCTGATTCGTGAACACTGAGTTTCTAATAAGACTGGCAGAGCACTAAATCTTTTTCGAACAAACTTTGAAAAAACCCCAAGTAACTGATAGCAAACTGGAGATAGATTCAAGGGGGGTTTTGAGCTGCTTGGTATTGTCTTTCTGCAGAGATGTAGCTAGTAGCAAAAATATTGGACTACATCTTCGCAATCATCACAAACAGTGAAGATCTGAGTATTTATCAGGTCTCTTTTTCAACACCTTCGTTCCATCTGGACCTGCCTTGCAGCTCCCTGCTTTCCTGAGTCAATGTTTTCTGGTGTAGTGGCTCCTGTCAGTCACTCCCGAGCTCCCGTTCCTGGCCATGCTGGGAGGTGACAGTGGGCAGCTCAGATG
Source organism: Chionis minor (assembly GCA_013398295.1). Classification (NCBI taxonomy): domain Eukaryota; kingdom Metazoa; phylum Chordata; class Aves; order Charadriiformes; family Chionidae; genus Chionis; species Chionis minor. The sequence goes on from VZSF01005155.1 coordinate 160,039, forward strand.
GAAATGGCCAAAGCAGGAAGGAGGTCTGAGCTGCATAAAAAAAAAAAAAATTAAAAAATCATTATGGGAAGGTTAAGATTCTCTTAAAAGCAAGGCTTATTTTTGGCTAGCCCTTTTCTGTACTTGCCCCTGAGTCCTACAAATAGTAAGCATAAGAAAAATGTAGTTTTATAACAATATAACTATATATATAGTCATGACTAGCTAAATAAGATGCATTTAGATGAAGAATTTTTAGAGGAGTAGATGGTATTGCTTTATGTATTGAAATTGATAACATAGTCTTGTCAAATTACCATGAAGAGTTTGTTTACATTTGGCTTATTTCCTCAGCAGCGTTGCTGCCCTTCTAGTACAGACAAGGCTTACTGAAAACTTCGTCATGGTCTTTTCATGTTGTAGAACTGCACGGTTGAAAACAATATTAATCATATTTTCAGCAACCGATTGTTCATTTTGCATTAGGGGAAAAAATAAACAGCAAAACAAAACTGAACACGATATAAATCCCATTAAAAGTTCAAGGAATGAAGCTTATATTTATTTCTTTACATAAGCAAGTATTGCAGGAAGAGATTTAAGTTGTGCTCACTGCTTTTCAGGGCAGAGTGCAAGGAAAAAATGAGCAAACCCACTAATATTACCTAAATTTTGTTTCAAGAAAAAACAAGCTTCTTATCCTTTTTCCTAATTCTGCTTTTTCCTAATTCTGAATCTTTCCATTAAACATTTAGACTTTTTTTTTTAAATCGGGGAAAGTACACATTTTTATTGCAAAAATAGATGTTCAGTACTGGCTTGATTATGACTTATTTTGGAAAAGCAGCTTAACACATTTAATTATCTATGTATTCCCAGTGATGTTAACATTTTCTTGCGTGACGAAGCTTATTTGATGTCAGGGTTTTCACCAGAGGACTGCCCTGTGAACGATGGCATCAGGTGGCCGTGAAAAGGCACACAGCTGATAAAGAGGGAGAACGTGGTTTTTACAGGCCCTAGACAATACGCTTTTTGCCTTTATCTTGGTGAGTGTGGAAAAGGTGGGAGGTGTTGGAAAAAACCTTGACCTCCTTGGGAGAATCAGGAAAAGAACCTGAGAGTGAATTTACAAAACTGGATGAATGGTGCAAACTGGCTGGGATAGCTTTTGTTAAGTTAATTAGACGGTGGTGAAAATCCAGACTTCAATGCAGTCCATCTTCTACATGAGGATAACTTGCTGAAGCACAGGGAACTGCTTCCCTCTGGGATAGCTGGACTTCTGCTAGGTTATTTTTGCACTGTAATCTTTGTCTCATTTTACAGTCCATAGTCTGGAAAATTCTTACAGCTCATACTTGGGGAATTTGCAAGAGGAGGTAGCTTTTGGGCAAAATTTTTGCTAACTTGAAAAGAAAAGCTTGGGGCAAAGCAAGAATAGAAAGTTGTTACAAATCTTCCACTTTAATTCACAACAAATTGAAATAAAATTTAACCACATTTACTGTTATGCAAACATGTTGTTTAACAAATATCAGTGAGATTCTAGATCACGGTAGACACTTATGCTCTGAATGATGACTAGGTAGTAAACCACACAGACAATAAATCCTGTGCTTAAATAGTTTTTATTGATTCGTTTGCTCGATAGAAGATGATTTGTGTAATTACATGAATACATGCAAATTGCCTATGCCGATTTCACTTCTAATTTAAACAAAAACCCTAATAAGAGGTCAAGTAAATTCCTGTAAACAAGGAGATTCTTATTTGCCACACGGTGCAATGAAGCTGTGGCCTGCGGAGCACGAGGCAGTAACTAGTGCTGGTTTCTTCTTTGTTGCTGTGATGCCATTTTCTCCTTGCTACGGTGTTTTTGAGACACTAGCAATTTTTTTTTCAGAGTTTTAAGTGGAAGTCAGCTGTTTAACAGTATTTATAGGAAGAAATGGATCTTATAATAACTGATATAGGTCTGAAATAATTTTAAAATGTTAGGAAAATGTATTAATAAGCGGAAGCAAATTATGTATTAAAAATTCTGTCCCATTGTTAGCATTCATATTTTTCTCTTCTGTGCAATGAGAAAGAGAGGTGAAAGCACTTGGAATAAATACTGCACTGAGGTCTTTGCAGGAGCACCCTGAATATCTGTTCCAAGACAGAATTGCACTCCTGAAGCCAGACCAGTCTCTCCAGAGGGTACGTGTGGTGGCTTGGCCCTGCCCAGCACCCGCTCAGCGGCGGGCACCTGCCCCAGCCCACCCCGTCCCCTCAGGGCCGCGGGGAGACCAGGGAGAGCAAAACTCAGACAGCTCGTGAGTTGAGATGAAGGTGGTTTAGTAAGTGAAGGCAAGAGAGGGGGAAACCCAGTGAGCGATGCAGAGCGATGCAAATTCCCCACGTCCCACCAGCAGCGCGATGCCCGGCCAGTGTCCGAGCGGCGGCCGCCTTTGAAAGCCGACCTGCCTGTCCCCTTCCTCTTCCCCTGCCCCGGCGCGACTGCTGAGCCTGGCTCCGTGCTGTGCGGAGTATCCCCTGCCCCAGGTCGGGTCAGCTGTCCCAGCCGTGTCCCCACTCCACCCTTCTTGCTACTGGTGCAGTGCCTTGGAAACTGCCGCTGGTGCTAGTCAATAGACGGTGGCTTTGTGTTTTTCTGCGTCTAATACTGTGAGTTTGGAGGCCGGTCACGGCAGGTTCTATGTCTGAAAACATACAAGAGAGACAAGTAAGCTAGAGAACGTGTCGGTTCAGCTACTTCCTTCTCTGGGCTCCCCCATGTCGTTGTCCTCGGAGCCCGGCGCAGAAGAAGGCTTGGGCAGGGCTGCGTTCGTTTCCATCCATGTCAAAACAGAGTTCCTCCTTCCTGCTGAAGGGCGGCTGTTTCCACCTTGTTTTGTGTTCCTCTCACTGCTCTCGCACGATGTGGCAGTGTCACTCCGTAGTTTTCAAAGAACAAGAAAAGTCTGTTTCGTGTTACGACCTCTCTTCTTCTCCTGCAAGGTGCTCTTTTTGTATACCAATAAAACGTGGTCTGCGTAAGGCTTTGGGTCAGGGGAGATGGACATTCAAAAGGCTTTGACTCGTCTGCATTTAGAGCCATCGCGTGTGCAAATGCGCCAGGAATCAATGTGTTCCACTTCTGTAGTCGCAGCTGGTTTCTTAAAGACTTACAAATACTGTCAGAGTCAAAATGCCTTCAGGCTTGCAAATGACGAGGGGCTGCATCTCCAGCTGGAGAGAAGGCTGATGGCAGATGGGAGGGACCCATCTATGGAGTGTCCTTGAAATTCCATCGCTTTCACCTTGAAAAGTTTGGTTTGATCAGAAGATTCAGGGTTATCTTGCAGGCCAGAAAGGAGGGTCTGATAAATAAAGTGCATTAAATCTGATTACGGTTCTGCTTAACAAGATCCTGATTTCTGTGTTACCCATTTAAAAAACTCATTTAATAGGAACTGTTAAAATAGATTTTACTACTAATTAAAAGGTAAGCAATGCATCATTTTGAAAAAAAATCTGGAAAACTGACAGCGGCTGAACAAAGATGGAAAGCCTTGGAAATTACTCTGTTCTTCTCTGTTGGATGGACAGAGAGCCCTATTCTAGGATGATGTAAATTGACAGAGCTTCACTAAATGTAGTTATGCCTCTCTTGCGCTAGCTACAAATTCGATTTGGGGTTATCTTTCATACAATTTAGGTGCTCTGTTCCCCTTCCTAACACTCAGCTTCAGCAGTCCCATTATCTGGCTTTAATTTGCTGAGGTTAGCAATCAGCCCGCTGGAAGAGACGGGAAACACTGACTGTCCCTCCCTGACATGGGGGTGGAGCCAGGCCTTGGGACGCTGCTTGCACGAGGAGGGCTGGGACCAGGCTTCCCCGCTGCTGTTCTCACGCCGGAGGAAGGACGTGGAAGGGAAAGTTTCTGCGTGTGTGAGGAACGGTGCTGCCAGGCTCCCCGGCGCGGGGCCATCCAGCGGTGGCAGCAACAGGCGTCCGCGTTTCCCGAGCTCAGTCATTTGAGGTACCTGCCTTTCCCCGCCTGCGCCCTGAGACAGGACAGCGTCGTGCCTGCTGGTACCCAGCGGGAACAGGCGCCAGTTTTCAGAAGGCAGAGGCCGTGTAATACTTACCTGCTCCCTCACTCGGTTACTTGGTTGTAGCATTTCATACCTAAACCAGAGCTGATCAGAAGATGGGATCGTGGAATCACAGAATGGTTTGGGTTGGAAGGGACCTTAAAGATCACCTAGTTCCATGCCCCTGCCCTGGGCAGGGACACCTCGCACCACACCAGGCTGCTCCAAGCCCCGGCCAACCTGGCCTTGAACCTCCAGGGATGGGGCAGCCACAGCTGCTCTGGGCAGCCCCGGCCAGGGGCTCACCTCCCTCACAGGCAGGAATTTCTTCGCAATATCTCATCTAAATCTTTCCTCTTTCAGTTTAAAATTGTTCCCCCTTGTCCCATGGCTCCACTCCCTGATCCCGAGTCCCTGCCCAGCTTTCCTGGAGCCCCTTTCAGACACTGGCAGGGGCTGGAAGGTCTCCCCGGAGCCTTCTCTTCTCCCGGCTGAACCCCCCCAGCTCTCCCAGCCTGTCCTCCCAGCAGAGGGGCTCCAGCCCTCTGACCATCTTTGTGGCCTTCTCTGGGTGCTGGAATTTCTAGGACCTTTATATATTTCTGGGGAAAAAGTGTTTTTCAGTTCTAGCTGTCTTAAAGAGCAACTTCTGTTTTACTGCTTTGAAAGTTCAGAGACAACTGTGAGTTTTCCCCACATTTTTGAGCATTCAGGTTAGTGCTGGTTAGTATTCTGTCCCCCAAATGAACTTAAAGGTTTTTTCTCTTCCGTTCTTTTATTTGTATAACCTGAACATCTGTATCAGTTCACGTCTACTCAGGAAAACACTTAGGTGCGTGCTAGAAATTGCTCTCCAGAGTAGCACCGTCACCTGCAGGAAAATGAATTCACAAAAGGTCCAAAAGGTTTGAAGACACCTGTGTGGTAGTACAGCAGCAGCTACTGGTGTGGGCGTAACTGGGGACATGCGGGGTTTCTTTGAGGTAGAGTCTTAAAGTCACTGAGGTCATTTAAAATCCCCCAAAGTGGTTAATATTTTTAATTTAATCTTTTTGCCATTTCTAATGATGGGGAATACTCTGATGATTAGGGTGTCCTTGGAAAACTTACATTCTTTGGCTGCCAGCACTCTTTTGATTGTTTTGTAACAGTCTGGGAGTTTATTGCATGCAGCAGTCAATGATGCTAACGACTGCGTTGTGTTCAGACGTAAAATGACTACAAGTTTTTCTTTTTTAAAGGTGAGAAAGGTACAAAAGTAATTGCTCTCTGTTATATCACATTCCTGTGTTTGGCCCTATTTCTGGTTGTATTTCATTAATTAACATAGATTAGACATGCATTGTGGTTGTATAGTGTATTTCACATCTTTGCAAACCGAGACCTTATAGAAGATATTAATTCTAAAACACCTGCTTCTTCTTATAGATACATTACTGCCGACTGATTTCTAGAATTATATATTATAGTTTATAATTAATGCTGCCAAAGATGGTGATATAATTTAAAATACATTAATTATGAATGGCCTCTGTAGAGAACCTATTTTTCCCTTACGCATATTGAGCTAAGTTTTACCTACGAGTAAGTCCAGTCCACATTTCCCTGGCACCTTTTGCATATATTGGACTCTTTTCAGAAAATCTACAGCAATTTAAACAACTACACAGAAAGCATTTTGCAGTGCTTTAATTCTGAATTTGTTTGCATATGTACGAGACGCTGGGAGTGTAAACATTTGCAGTGGTGTTGAGAATGGGCCAATGTGAATTTTAAGCCCACATGTTCTTTTCTCTTGCTGTATTAATCGGGATATTTTAGCACATGAAAACTGCTTGGAAGCGCCAGCTCTGGCAGAGACGGTGTTGGAATGCTGGTAGTTTGTAAATACTGGGTATTTGTATGTGGGCAGTTTACATCCATTGCTCACAATGTGTGTTCCTTAGACGTGCAAACTTCTCTCGGTTAGATGAAACATCTGCTTTTAGCTCTCTGAGTAAAGGGATGTCTACATCTGTGCTGTCCTGTCAGGAGCAGGTGGTTTCTGAATTCATGTGTTATGTATAATTAGAGAGGCTGTGCAGAATGTCTATGCGACTGTCTTTTTCCCCGTCGTATTCAGCCAGTTCGTTTCGGAACATCATGTGTTGGAAAAGCTGTGTGCCCAGTGTGGGCTTGTTCAAGTGACACAGATCAGATAAAGGTCTAAGCACCAGAGAGGCAGACAAATTGTTTAGTACTTCCTGTGAGTTGTAAGTGGAATAAACTGGATGACAAAAAGAGTTTCAAACGGGTGTGGATGGGAGAAGACCATCTCAAACTTCCACTCTACCCCTACAGACCACAAATCGTGCCGATGCTGGACCACCCAGCCATCTCAGATCGTGCTTACTCATCCATCAGCTGAGAAACAGGGAAGGACTAGACACCTCAGCTGTGATGGACGAGCTTGTTGGAGTCTCTGGACAATTTGTGACCTTAGAGGTGATAGTGTGAAGTTCCCTCCAGTGCAGTTAGCCAGCTGAGCCCGCACATCCCTGGCCCTGTGCGGACTCTCAGGACCTGCCTGAAAAGTCAGTGAAGTTTGGAGGTCAACGATGGCTGGAATGGACACGTTACCTGTGGTGTAGACCCTCAGCTGGGGAGGCCACAAGCAAGGAGGCCAGTGAGCCTGAAGCTACTGGCCCAAAACTGGAAGTTTGAGTAGATGCTTTCATCAGGCTGTGGATTAGACGGTGAACACCAACTTTTGGCAGCCAGCTGGAGCAGTGATCAGCGTCATCTTTCAGGTAACTGGGTAGGGAGGGAAGATGTGCTGGATAATGACACCTTTTTCTGTGACGTGGTGATGCGTTTTTCCACGCTAGTTTGAGTGAAATAGCCAGAATCCAGGAGTGGAGTTCTTGGGAGCTAGAATAGGATTTTAAACATTATGTGCCAGTGTTGCAGATTTCACAGGTGACACTGCATGGAGGGCAGGAAGGTAGTTCTCGCTTTTCCCTTGTCTCCTGTAAAATATCCCAAAGGGTAGACACCCCTTAGCTGCAGTGGATGCAGTGCCTTCCCGTGCCAGGAAGCTGTGGGAGACTTTTGTTGCAGCTGGCCTCAGCGCAGGGAAAGAGAGAGGCTTGAGGTCTCCGAGGAAGGGCTGACTGACTGCCAGACCAGCAGTGCTGGAAAGCCCGTGCAAACGGATTTAGCGCAGACGCTGTGAGGATGGGCTGGAGCCCCCACCGAGGGTGTGTTTGGAAGCCTGGCGGTGGAACAGGAGTGTGGGGGACGGCACTTCACTTCGCAGGGCGCTGCTGTGGCTGGCGCTCTAGAGGGTCTGTCTCGGGCAGCCTCTTGGCCTGTCTTGAGCCTGGGGGCAAAGGCACTGGGGAGCCGCACTGGGGAGCCGGCACTGGGGAGCTGGCACCGGGGAGCGGCACTGGGGAGCCGGCATTGGGGAGCTGCACTGGGGAGGTGGCACTGGGGAACTGGCACTGGGGAGCTGGCACTGGGGAGCTGGCACTGGGGAGCCCGCACTGGGGAGCTGGCACTGGGGAGCTGCACTGGGGAACCGGCACTGGGGAGCCGGCAGTGGGGAGCCGGCACTGGGGAGCTGCACTGGGGAGCTGCACTGGGGACCCGGCACTGGGGAACTGGCACTGGGGAACTGGCACTGGGGAGCTGCACTGGGGAGCCACACTGGGG
>VZSF01005155.1:168307-190554 GCA_013398295.1 Chionis minor
GCACTGGAGAGCTGCACTGGGGAGCTGCACTGGGGAGCTGGCACTGGGGAGCTGCACTGGGGAGCTGGCACTGGGGAGCCGGCACTGGGGAGCCGCACTGGGGAGCCGCACTGGAGAGCTGCACTGGGGAGCTGCACTGGGGAGCCGCACTGGGGAGCCGCACTGAGGAGCCGGCACTGGGGAGCTGCACTGGGGAGCCGCACTGGGGAGCTGCACTGGGGAGCCGCACTGGGGGGCTGCACTGGGGAGCTGGCACTGGGGGGCTGCACTGGGGAGCCGGCACTGGGGAGCCGCACTGGGGAGCCGCACTGGGGAGCCGCACTGGGGAGGTAGCACTGGGGAGCCGCACTGGGGGGCTGCACTGGGGAGCCGCACTGGGGAGCCGGCGGGTGCAGGTCAGTGTTGCCGCGCTGAGACACCTCTGACAAGCGCTGGCTGCTCAGGCAGTTTCACGCCAGGTGAGGAGGCATCAACCATCTTTGCTCCTTAGATTGAGCTGAGCCTTCATGTTGCTGAGTTGCCAACTTCTGGTTCCCCATTTCTTCAGCACTGTAAACCTTTAAATGTCAATATTTCTCCTCTTGAGCCCTCACGCTGCCAGCTATCCCCATATCCACACTTAGACTGTTTTCTGTGGTTTTATGCTCCTTACCTCACACGGCTTTGGGCTCACTTCCTTGCGGTCATCCCCTTAGATGATTGCTGTTTAAATGTCTCGGCATTCCTCTGGAGAGCGCCGTGGTTGGCTGTGCTCCAGGTGCTGAGGTGGCAGGGACAGCTGGTGGGTATCTGCTGCGCTCTCCAGCCCTCCCCTGTTAGATGACACGCAGCCGTGAGTTACAGCTTGGTTATCTAAGATTTACAGAGATACAACCAGCAGGTTTGGACTTGACTTGGTTTTGGTGAATCCAAAGACTCTCAGCAAACATTTTTTCTTTTTGTTTTGCGAGCTCGTGCAGTTTCACATCTGTCTGTGGACTTCCAGCTTTCTCCATACTGTCGGCACAGGCTGCCGTCTCTGTACGGCGCCGCGCTCGGGCACTTCACCCGGGAGCAGAGCGGAACCATATGGACAGGCAATATCCCTGTCTTCTCTCCTGAAGAATGAAGAGGTACGTGATTAATGATCTCTGGCCTGCAAAGCTGAGATGTGGCATGTGCTGTGATGCAGGAGTTTTTCCACCTGGAAGCCCTGATTATGGAGATGAAAGTATAATTGATGAGAAAGAGGAAAACCCCCAAAACATTAGGGAGAGAAATTACATGTCTAAGGTGGTTTGAGTGTCTCTGATTCCATCGTGGGATGCAGAAATGGACTGGGTAATCTCTCAGGATTTCTTTCATCTCTACTTTTTACTATTCTGTTTCTCTAGGAGACGAACTGTAGGATGCCAGGATTAGTACCTGTCTGCAAGCACTGCTGTTTCTAAACACGTAACACCAAAATCCCGTCTTGTCCAGAGCCGGTGGCTTCCTCCCCGCAGCTCTTTGTCCAGGCTCTTAAGGAGAGGTTTGCGAGGGGAAGGGGAGGGAGACGCGACGAGGACAGGGGCAGGACGAAGGTGGAGGCTGAGCAGGGGACTGCTGTCCCTGGCTCCGCAGGGGCTGCCTTGTCATCCTGCTTGCTTTAGCTGGGTTTTCCTCTCCCTGGGGGCCACAACAGCCCTGACTGTCCCTAACCACCCCCGGGGACCTCCTCCACCCAGCCCCCCTCAGAGAGACTTAGCAGAAGTTAAGGTAGTGCTGCCTTCAGACAGTAGAAGCTCAGCTGCAGTGATGTGTGATGTCTCCGTCTTGCGCAGTTCACCTCGCTCGAGCTTCTGCTTCCACGACGGTTTCTCACGACAGTTGATCTTCCTTGGGTTGTCTGACATTTCCACTCTCTTCTCCCTTCACTCACTTCCCAAGACACTGCTTGAATTCTGTCGTGAAATGTTAATTTCAGGATCCTGCACAACTTTGAGGTAGCAGCAATTTAAAATTTATTAGCACAGGATTAGGCTGTATGATTTTTAACAATGCTTAATCATCAGCCAGTGATCAAAGTGACTTAACAAAATTTGTTGTAATCAACACAGTGACTTAAAGACTTGAAAATGGCACAGTTCACCTGAGACTTAGGACAGAGTTTCCGAAATCAAAGCACACGCGCAAACACACGCAAACAGAGATAGAGGTTAGCCTGTGATTAAGATGTTCCCTTTTCTGCAGATTATAGTAAACTTTGTTACCCAGTGATCGAAATTGAACTGTACTTGCTCTCTTCCCTTCGTCGGCTTCTGTCAGCGGACGATCTGAAACTCCGAACTCTCTTCCCTTCGTCGGCTTCTGTGAGTGGACGGGGGAGTCATGTCGTGAGACGCGGGGCAGCAGCTTGCTGGGATCCCGGTGGGCTCCTGGGGCCTCGCTTCAGGGTCCGTATTTATAGGATCACGAGATGATTGACTTTGGTGAATACTGTCCCATTGTGGCCACAATGCTCGTCAGGGGATCTTGGCACCGTTCGGAGCGGGCTGTGACCGGCCGGGAGGGCTCCGGTGCTTCCCGGCAGCAGGAGTTCCGCTGCGGCTGGGGGTGCCTCACGGCTCCCGTTGCCGGGGCTTGCGCAGGGTCAGGGGGTGCCGGATTGTCCCGACTCCCCGTGCCCGCAGGCAGGGTGGGAGAGCGCCCGGTGGTCCCAGCTCACCGCACCCACAGCCGGGACACGGGGCGACGGCGAGAGCCGCACTCGCACCCCTGTGGGCGCTGCCGCGTGGCCCGGCAGGGGCTGTACCGTGCTCTCCCGGCGGAGCCTCGTTCGCTTAAACGTGTGGGGAGAAGTTTTGCAAAGACGTGAAGACACTGAAATTCCTTTTGGTTTGTTCCCGCCCCCCAAATGAACAAGGCCTAGCATTTTTTAATTTGTTGCTAGGAAAATCTAGATTTTTTAAGATAGGTTAATCAAAATATGTCTTCTTTACAAAATCAAACTCTTGTGTGTTAAAATTTGGACTTCTTGTTATGCTATTACACAAACTGGAGACTTTGAACAAAGAATGATTGGAAAATTAAAAGATTGAACATTTTTTTCTGCTTGCATCTTGTTAGAGCTTTATTTTCTATTTTCTTTTGAAATTCAATTACTACATAATCCAGTTTTATTCAGTGCTCTGATTTCAGCTAAGCAGCCTATTTTTCAGAATTTCTCCACTAGTTCTACCAGTAGCTAGCGTTGAATAGGCACAAAGAGAACGAATTCCTCGGCAGGAGAGGAAACAATGTTGTTAAGCCAAGACTTGTGCTGAATAGCCAACACTGAATGTACAAAATTAATTTCAATGTGTTGTTTTTAATATTCACAAGAAGTGTGATGAAGTATAGTTCCTGCAAGAACAATTGCACCGTAACCCCTAAGAATGAATTTCAGATAAAACAGAAAACTTGCAGAAATTAATGGGCATACAGGACAAGCACTGCCAAACCCAGAAGCCACGACATGAATTTTTCCTATCAGTTCATCTCTCTAGATAGTAAAATTTTCATACTTTGTCCAAAAAGGCAAAGATACTTCATAATGATAACGCACTGTATATATGAGTTTGAAGAAAATGGGTTTTGCAGTCCTGGCGCTGGCTGTGTCGGGTTCTACGTTGACAGGTCTTTGGATTTTGGTGCCGCTGCAGTTCAGTTAGTTGCCGACGTGGCAAACACACTAGATGACATATTTGTCATTAAGTCACATATAGTTTGATATAAAATGTTCTGTGGTAGTTTGGGTGGTTTTTAATTTTTCCTACTGCCACTATTAGTGCTTTGGGATATGGTGAGAGATTTATAGGTGTTTGAGTTTCAGATGAGTACAGGTGATAAATAACCTTTAGCACTCTCTGGAAGACTAAATACTTTAATCACTTCCTAAAGTCCCTTTTATGCCTTTTGCTTTTGGGGGTAAAATGAAGGGTACAGACTGAGAAACTCACTCAAGTCATGCAGCTGAATTAACAAGTAAAATATTGATGACGATACCCAACTCTACAGCTGAAAATAATAGAGGTCAGGAACGTCATATCACACATGATCTTGCAGCATTGCTTGCACCTTTCACTGCGCTCTGCTCTTTGGTACCTGTGGGGTGGATCAGGAGAACCAGCATGTCGTGAGTTTGTCCCTCACATGGCACTGGTGTGATGAGCAGCTTTACAGAGGTCCTGGACAAATCTGTGGAAATCTAGGAGTGAGTCATACAAATGTTGAATAAGGCAAAGTGAAAACTCTGTTACTCTGGTGTTTCAGTACTACTCCTGACTTTCAGAAGAGCTATAAAAAATCATTGGTAGGCTACTTCATAACAGTTATTTTGAATTTGACCAATTCTAGTGCTTACGTAAAATACTCCTCCATGGTTGCACAGTGACTGGCACAGTAAGAACCTCGTTGATGACTGCAGTCCATGGGTCTCACCAAAATACAGATGATAGTGGTAATAAGCTGTAGTGGAATGGCACGTGTCTGGGACAGAGAGAAAGTAGAGAGAGGATGGTCGCTCTGCGTATTGCAAAGTAAAGGTGAAAGTGTACAGACTTCTAAAAGAGAGGCATTCTGAGCATGAATAAAACTCGGAATAAAACTCCCTGTCACGGAAATTGGATTTCTGTGTTAACTAAATCAAAACATTAAGCATGCTTGTGAGTAGCCTTAAGAAGACTGAAATACACCGTCTCTATTTTTTTCTTAATATTTAAAATTAACAGAAATATTTGTCATTGAAAAGGAGTTCCTTGGCACGGTGAGCTCCTTGGCGTGTTCTGAACCATTGACAGCGGCACAGAAGCGCCGAGGCAGGGAGCTGGGCAGGTTGCCAAAGGCACTTCGGAGTTTCAGTCGTGGGACTTTTGACCTAAATATTCTTTGATCATTTTAAAGTCAGGACAGGTGAAATTGTGGAAATTGCTGGAGAAATATGTTTATTTTCACTAATATTCTATAAAGAGGAACATAGGTATGTTTCTTTGTTGTTTTGAAAGAGACCTTTTTGGGATCAGCACACCAATAAATACATCATGGAACTGCTGCTGTGTTGTGATGCCCAATGATCCTAGTGATCCCTTTCATCTTTATTGCAGCGGTTTGTCGGCTGCAAAACAAAACATAAAGCAATGCAATGTAACTGCATCAAAAATGGATGTAAAAGTGTTTTGAGAATCAGAGTGATTCGCCAGTAGAAACGATCCCTGTATGGAGCTTTGTAGCTTAAAGGAGGATTTTAGTGTTAGCAGTAGTTACAAATAGTGAAGCTTTTCTTTTAATTATTAATAAGACAGAAATCATTACGTCGTCAATATTAACAGAACCAGTGCATTCAGTAGAATGAGACCTATTATGTTTTCCTGGATCAATACTGAGGATGAACTTATACGGAATAGCTGGCAGAACTTCCAGCACGTTCTCTGTAAGGGAATGACTTCTGCATGTAGACACTATTGCTTATGCTGTCCTTTTCCAAATTATAAATCATGCCTGGACAACATGAGCCTTCAGGAAATGAAAGGCCTTCATACCCGCCTTCTGTTTTTTTAAGTTCTTGGCTAAGTCTGGTTGATTCTTTCAGACTTTTTTCTGTGGAAAAGTTATATATATTTTTATTTCAGCAATTTTACTAGGCTATACCAAGCCTGCCACTGCAAAAAACAGAATTCTTCTTGCAAATCACAACCCATAAAACAATGTTGAAATGCTTGGCTCACTAATGGTGAAAGCAGAAATCACCAAGATGAATGCACGCCTGTATCTCTGAAACTCTCTGGCAGTCGTTGGGATTGAAGGTTTTATCCCCGATCCTCCGTATGTAACCTCCTCCTGTGGGCACGTGGTTGGCCAGAACGACCAGAATTCAGAAAGATGGGAGTGGGGAGGGGGCCAGAAGAAGTCTAAAATGAGCAAGTAATTAATGCGGTAGAACTGGATTTACTTAATAAATGGGATCTCAAAATGGGCGGTTGTTACAGAAAGGTTCTGGTTACGCCAGTAGGATCCTCAGTACTTGTGCCTGCCCGCAGGGTATTTTAAAACGCAGTTGAATATGTTTTCCTCATAGGTGCGTTACAAGGGGGAGAAAATGGGTGGCTGGGAGAACATAATTGGGGATTAAAATGTTAATGAATCTCTCATTTTGCATCGTTAATGCATTTATTGAAAGATGGGTATTGATTTAATTATCCTAACAAAACAAATTACATTAAAAATGCAGTCTAACTCAGTTTTGAACTTTGGAAATGGAAATAGGTTTTTCACCTTCAGCAAAGAAGAAAATCCTATTTCAAAGACAGGAAATCAGTTGGATTACGTCGAGAAATTTATTACGGATGCTTTTGAAATGCTATTGGCATTGAAATTGCAGAGTGCTATTATTCTCCAATGTAATTATAATGGGCTTGATTGCATAATCTTACACATCCTAGTAATAACGTTTGCCGAAGTAGATACGGTCTAGCTGAAATCCAGGCAGACTGAAATTTCCTGATGACACGGTTAAAGCCCTGAAGCGAATTGTAAAGGAAGTGCCTCGGCAGCGCTGCTGCGCCGTGAGCCGGGTTGGGGTGGATGGAGCGCGGGGCGTCGGGCACGCGGCCGGAGGCACGGAGCGCTGGAGTAACGGGGCTGCACCCTCTGCATGGGCAGCCCCCGTTCTGCTTCGGGACGGACTCGCCTTTCCTGAGTCTTCTTCCCAGAGTTTGGGAGACAGGCGGCCTCTTAATAATGATTTCCTTTCATACAAACGAGCTAAACCGCAGCCACTCGGCTGGCGTGTACTTTGAGTACTTATAAGGGCTCGTAAGCGATGGCTGAGGGAGCGAAATTTCCCAAACCAGGGGCCAGCCCCGGGTCTCGCTCCCAGCTCCCGGTTTGTGTTGCTGGCCGGCGGGCAACGAGTGGCCCTGGGCCCCCTGGCCTGAGCGAGCTCTTCCTGTGCCGCTCGGCGCAGGGCGTTGCGCCCCAGCTTCCCACCAGCCGGGGGCTCGCAGCGTGGCGTGGCCACGGAGCCGCGTGCTGTGGGAACCTGCCCCTGACGGCCTTTTTCCGAACATGGCTGAACAGAAACATGTATTTTTATTTTTTTTTTTAAATTGTGGTTAATTCTTTATTCTTCCTCCTTGATTTTCTTTTTGCTTTAACTATTTTTGTTAGACTGATGTTACTGTATTAATTTGAAGAAGCTGAAAACATCGTAAAGAGGTGGACAAAAAAATAAAGGGCAAAAAGTTAAACCAGTATCCCTACACTCTATTGTGCTTAATGGCCAATGAAGAAAAAAAATCAGAAATTCTGAAAATCAGTGTGTGAAATATTTTGAAACGTCAGAATTTTAAAATGTATTTTGAAACTGAAAAATTTGAGTCATTGTATGGAAAACCTGAAGTTTAAAGGAAAGATGCTTATGAATATAAAATACATTTTTAGCAGTAAAATGTCAAACTTGTAGCATCATTTAGTCACAGGTTATAAGCAATGAGCATTCTTATTTCAACAACAGTACTGACATGTCGTGCCGGGGACTGTAATGGCAGAAAGTCCATTCAAAAACTCTAGAAAGGCTCTGACAGAAGACGGTTTTGAACCATGTTTTGCTGCTGACATGGGCTATTTTATTTTCTCCATATTGGCCACGAAACCGTGTTAACTACACTTGTATTTGATAAATACTCTCTTTGAACAGTTTGCCATGAGTACCATTCTTGTTTTGGTGGTCATTGTCATTCTTTCTCTTAATTTCACATTATGTTGTCACGTCCAACATAGCCTTTGATTGTGTGTTTGTATTTTCCACCTTGCCAATCAAACATATTTGCTTTCTCCTGGATTTCCCTTCACTAGACAGTGATTTGCTGCACCGTTGCCATTGATGCATCTTTATGCTTTTTGTGAGTACCTTGCACAGAATCGTAGTTAGATTGGAAGGAACCTCTTGGAGGTCAGCGAGTCCGACAGGTCTCATGGGATCACGCTCCCCAGGGCTCTGCTGCCTCGTTTTGGAGATTCCGTAACCTCTCTGGGAAGCCTGACGCGTGTTTCCAGCTGGGACCACTGCCCCTTGCCCCTCCACCGTGCGCAGTCAGGACCGACCTGGCTCCATCTCCTCGGAATCAGGTGCCGAGCGCAGGGAAGCGGTGCCCCGTGGCCGGTGGCTGCCGTCCTGCGCGGGCAGCCCGGGAGCTCCGCTCATCTCCTGCCTCCGGCCGCTTGCGCTCCGGGAGCTCCCCGTCCTGTGAGAGCTGGTGCCATGACGAGGGGCACGTAAAGGTTCAAGTCAAGCTCTAGTCAGCGTTTGGCTTTGACTTACTCCGTTTTGCCACATTTGTGGCTTCTTGCAGAGACACCAGCAGCTGCTGTTGCCAGTGCCACACTGACACCTGCGGTTACGGGCTGTGACAGAAGCAGCAGGTCCTCGAGCACTGCCCAGCCTCCCGTTTGTCCCCTTGAAGAAACAGCTGTTTAAAGAAAACCCCTTGTGTGGCTCATGATGATACGCAAACCTGAGGCACGTTATGTTGTGTATTACGCAGAACGGCTCAGGAAAGAGAAAAAAAATTCAAACCTGCAGTAATCCACGAAGTCCATTTCAGACTCTAATCTTTTTTTTTGAGCAAAAATACTTCCCAAATCATCTTAACTGTAGCTCTGACCGCGTGAGATAAGGAATACTGCTGAGACAATCCTGTTTCTTCCTTTCTACCTACACGTCTATACCTGTGAGTGGGGGCTTTGCCTGGCAAGGTGAAACTTAATGCATCTTATGTTGCATATTTCCTTGAACAGTTTAATGGAATTGGCAAAGAGGGAAGGGACTTAAGGGCACCATATAGATGTTTACTACTATATGTAATACACTCTGTAAAATGAAAATATGTGTTTTAAGGAAACAAATTCAGCCACTTTAGTCCAAAAGTTGAAAATCTTGAGTGAAAATCTTACATACTTTTATTTTTAGTGTTTTGATGGCTGCATTCACTGTACTTATGGTTAATGTAGTTCAGTGGAACTATTAATACTCCCATTTTTTTCAAGGAGTTTAATGGAAATGAAACTTGCCGTTTTGAAAATGTTGGAGACAGAAGACCTTTCTCCATAACATACTCAAATACTGAAAATGGAAGTGCAAACTTCAGCATCAGTGGACTTCACCCCTGTTTGCTGTGCGAGAACGACTTGGTTCTGTACTGCACTCTTGAGCTTTCCAGTGCCCGGTACTGGGGGCAGCCCAGATGACGCAGATTTGCTTCACTCGGGCCACTGGAAACTACAGGTCTCGTTCATTTGCCCATTCTTTTCATAAAGGAGTGTTGTCCACGTAGGTGGCGGGGCTTTTGAGAAGACCTTTCCCTACTTTAAAGGAAGGGGGGGATTATTTAAATGTTTCCATAATCTAGGTGCGTATCAGGTTGCCTATATATTCTGACATTATTGTTGTCACTATTTTCATAGACCGCCGGCAGGAGATCCTGTAGCCACCAGTTAGTGGTGCAGTGGTTGAGGCAAAATGTTCTGTCTGTAGCCTGCATGAACCTAAGGAGCATATATTCTTTGGTGCTTTATTGTGTTTAGCAATGGAAAGCATATAAAATTAATGGAATTTGTAGAAGCTGATGTAGTGGCCTGTCTACGTTTGCTGTGCTTATAAGCAGCAATGCATATTCTTGACTAAGCTCTTGCCTTTCTCGCTTGTCCCACCCCAGGGTGTTTGTGTTCTTCTTAAGCATTCAGAAACTATATTTAATTATGTGATTTTTTCCAGTAAAGTATACTGAACTGTGACTTTAATTTTTCTTTCATGTACTTTCTCTGTTGCTCTGTTTTGGTCAGAATTATGATTAGAATTATGGGGTCGTTCCTTATATCTGTAACCTGCTATTGCAGACAAATAAAATGTTTCCCAAGTAATATTACAGTCAAAGAACCCAGCTGACTTTCAAGTATATCCAGTTGCAAATTTGCTAAGTGTTTCGCAAAGGCACTTTGGCTAAACGGGCAGTGAGGAAATTTAACGTGAAACAAGAGTTTAATCTATTTTCCTCAGTCTCTATATTCCTTCGCTTCTGGAAGACGGGGTGGACAAATCCTCCCAAGTGCAGGGCAGGATGATGGCCGGAGCAGAACTCTGTGAGCTTCTAAGTCAAGGTGTGAGATGGGCTATTGACAGCCCCGCAGAACAGGGGATTACGTCTGTGGCAACTGAGCAATTACAACATCCGTAGTGCTGGTCTGAACGTACCCGTGAAGCCTCAGGACCGTGCCTGGAGCTGCTGAGCAAACACTTCGGAGCCCTCCCTGAGAACGGCATCTCCTGAGCGACGAGCTGAGCGAGGACGTTCTCCTGATGTAAGTCTGGCTGAGAAGTGCTGCTCCCTTCAAACAAACCATTGACCATTTCTGCAGTGGGCTTATTTACAGCGTAATAAACCGAGACCGCTGTAGATCTGGAGTGGTGCGGCTCGCTCCCCCGTCTTGTACACTGCCTTATCTTATTAACAGACAGCTCCAAAAAGCCCTATGCGCTCCAGCTAACAAAGAAGTTTGTTTCCAGACTTCCCCAGCTGTGTAAGGACTCTCCCTCAAGCCAACAGCCCTCCCTGACCGCCACAGGGCTTCTAATTAAGTGTTGAAGTGCGAACACCTGACCCTCACTGATACAAACCAGCAGGGCTGAGGGCAGGCTGTGTGTTCCTTCAGAACGTGCTTTTGGGCATGAGAGGGGATGGAAATGGCTTCCCTATGCTGAGAGCTCTTGACAAGTACTTTTTCAGGTATGCTATTGTCAGTGGCAATTAATTTTCTCATAGATGTGCAAGGTTTTGAGGTTTCTGTTTTGTGGGAGTAGTATTCTAGCTGAAGGTAATTTATCAATTAACCCGAAAAAGAGGGGAGCGGTGAGAGAAGGTGGAAAACAGACTAGCTGAGGTGGCAGGTGTTTCTTGGAGCTCTTTCAATGGCACATGCAAACTTTCATCTTCTTGTGGCTTTGCCTTGTATATAAGGGTAAAAACAGTTCAGAAGTTAACCAGAAGTTATCATTCAGGCCAGCTGAATACTATTCAATTAAAAAACTTAGGGTCCTGAAGGGTCTTGATCAGAATGTTTGTCTAATTAGAAAATACTGAGTTTCTAATAAAAATATTGCTTTGGATCCTAGAGATAATAATTTCATTAAATTTTCATCCTGGTAGGTGAAACTATCATTAAGATATGATACATAAATCAGAGTTCGTATCTCAGCCTGATATGCTGAATAACTCAAACTAATTTTGGATAGTAATCATGTTTTTTTTAGTATGTGAGGCCTGCATATAATGAATTTGTGATTGTTTATAGTATTCTGTAAAATAATTGCTCTCTTGAAACTGAAATGCTTGAGGTTTTTGTGTTCTCCCACCTGTTCTTAGCTGAGGGCACCATTTCAGAATGATTCTCTGTAGAAAAGCCTCAGATGTGGTATTACCTTTAGGGTGTGTTGTTTAAGTGAGTAATACAGGTCAATACTCCTGAGTGCTTCCTGTCATTTCTCAGCTTTTCCAGGGGAAAATAAATTATCCGGCCTATAGAAAGAATTTGTTGATTCTGTGTCCTGTATATATTAGCAAACAATACTGAAAGGCATTTAAAACAGACGGAGTAACAAGAAGTATTCTATTCTTTTTTTCATTAGCGTTTCTAAACTACAAAACTCATTTACCGTGCAGGCTTTTTGTCTGGACAGTAGCTTGATTAGAATAACAAATACAGTGTCTGGCATGTTCTGTGTTCTGCATCAGCATCTGATTCAACGGAGCTTTAAAATTAACTTTGCTTTCAGGCCTCTTTCAGGGATGTTGATGTCAAAAGCACTTTCTCTGCTACAATTTAGGGCTGTAAACTGAATTCCTACACCCTTATCTGTCAGATGCTAATTGGCTAAAAATACGAGCCTTCTCTCTTTTCCATGATAATTCTCATTAACAATGATGTAGAGGTATAAAATATGTGGCTAAAACCCCATTGTTTCTTTTTAGTATGTAGACTATGCTTTTCTTAAGCATTAAGCATTTTTTATTTATACTTTCATGTGTCAAATAAGGGAAAGAAATTTCTACTGAACTTCTTGAGCTCTCTTGCTAAGGCCAAACTTGCATGAGAAAACGGCCTTGCGCGAGAGGAACGGGATTGCCTGGAGGGAGGAGGGGGGAGGCCCCTCACACAGGGGCCAGGACAAGTAGCGCTTCCGACCACGGGTCAAGGAGGAACAGCCACGTGCTGGAGAAAGGCGTGTTTCCCATGGGAACAGCTGTGGCCGTGGGTGCCGGCTCTTCCGGCACGCGGTGGGCGAGTTTCTGGAGTCCCTGGGCGGGACAGTGACCAGGCGGATGGGCTGCCCGGCCGGTGGGAGTGCCGGTAAGGAAACATTGGCACCCGAGAGAAGTGAGGTGGCCGTGGCTTCCAGGTGACACCCAGGGCAGCAGGGGCTCGCGCCTGGTTCCGAGAAGGCAGCAGGGACACAAACTGCCCAACACCGACTGTCGGAGCTGTGGGTGTTGATGTGCTGCTTGGGGCACTTCCCAGAAGGCACCTGGAGGAGAAGCCTGCTTCCCAAGTCTGCTTCCCAGCTTTCTAGGAAGGGCAGGGCAGGAGGAAAAATGGTGTGAACTCATCCAAACAAATGTTTCTTTTGGTTGTTGGAGCTTGGTTGTATCTCCTTTTTTATTTTCCTTTTTGCTAATATGCATTACAATCCCTGAAGGAGATATGCTTTAAGGCACAAGGAAGCCATTTCCCCTGTCAAATATGAGTGGCAAAACTCAAACCCTGTGGCCTAAATTAAATAGATACACTGATTGATTGTTGGAAACGTACTTGAGTGTATTTATTCTATGTTGCATTTAATAAAAATGGTGTATGAATTTTTAGTTGTGCTTAAAATCATTTACTACGTATCCAAATGTTGTAATGGTACGCACAGTAGGAAAAAATGAATAGGATGTTTTCAGTATATTTCTCTTTCAAGTATAACTTTTTAAGCATCTCGCATAAATAGGTGAGATTAAAATCATGCTTTTCATTCTACAGCGTATTTGCCTTTTTTGGAATACTTCCCCTACATGTATTTTTACTGCAAATGACACTTCAAAGTAAAAATAATTTTCTTATTTTTATTGTAATTGTTATTTTAGTGCTAAATTGAATATTTACTTTCCTCGTGTGAAAATATGTTAGAGGCAAGACTTCCATTTAAGCATTGCGTTTCATAAAGGAAACAAATGGTAATGTGATGGTTTTATGCCAATAGTAATCAAATAAAACATATTACTGTCATCTTTCTTGCTGGTATAATTGTTGGCGTGTACAGAAATCCTTTGTAACACTCACTTATGCACGCTGGATGTGCGTATTTCAGTGCCTGCGAGCATTTCCTGCCGCTGCCCTTGCATGGGATTACAGACATGTGCACGGGCACAGGAACGCCCTCTGTCACCGGCTCCCGGTGAGCGCTGCCCGCGACCTGCGCGTGGAGGTGATGCCAAAAAACACCAAAACCATAAGTGACTGATTAACCACGTATGTTCCTGAAATACTAACAGGTCAATCCCTCTGCAGAGCGGTTGGTGTGACTGTGTGAGTTGCTGAGTGAGTGGGCTGAAGCTGACACATCTGTGCAGCGCAGCAAAGCGCTGTCAGACAGCCCAGGTATAAATCAGAGCAAAGGGTAATTTCTCTCTTCCTGCAGCCTCTCCTTGGCACGTGCCCTGGCCCATCGACGTGCCGTTTTCCAGACAGGCCACCTGCCTGCACCGCTGGAAAATGGAGACATGGCTGTGCGGACTTGGGTGACTTTGGATTAGGCACGTGCTGTGGCAAATAACATCAAAGGAATAAGAAACGTGTTGTGCGCGTGAGCTTTCTGACAGGATCGAGACCTCCTCACACCCCTGCCTGATCTCTGGCATCGATTCATGTGTGTGAAACAAGTCACTTGATGAGAACGAGGTTTTAAACTGGAGAGGGGCAATAACCACCAACCAAAAGACGGTATTTATAGCTAGTGGCTTTTCCCTTTTGGAAGATGTGCAGACTGTTTTGATTTTTCTTGCTTAAACTCGATGTCAAAAACCATATGTTAAAATGGCAGCTACCTTCTCAGCCGGAATCCTTAACTATTTCTGCATTTCTGACAGATTTTTCGCTTGATTTATTAGCAATTATACTGGAGCGTTCACCCTGTATCTGGAATGTGGGCTAGTTTCTCCTGTGATATCACTTTCCTCTTCAGCCAGATACTGGGAAGCATTCAGGAAATAATTTGCATTTTATCCTATGCTTTCTGAGACTGTAAGTCAATGCTGTTTTGTGACCTTACTGGTATTAGCAGTTCCTCCAAACTTCAGATCCTCGTTTCGTTTGCAGAATTTGCTATTCATGGTCATAGCGGTGGTTCTTGCACCAGAAGTTAAGTCGCATGCCCCTTGTGCTGCTCATGTTAGGATTAGGTCCATAAATAACAGAACTGTTCTTTCTCCTCCTCTCAGTGTCTGTGTTACAGAGAAAGTGACGTGTTCCTTACTAAAAAGAAAAATAAATGCAGGAAATGGTGACATAATGAAACCATTCTTGTGACCGGAGAACAGAAAGGATATTAGACTTCTGATACATATACTTTTGATTTTTAAATACTTCATAAATTATGAACAGCTGTTACAACCTTTAATAAATGCAGTATTATTGGAAATTCATAGAGAGCCTAAGGAAAGCTGTACCAAATTAGAATACAGTCTTAATGTTTCTCTAACCCTTTATCTACCTATCTGTAGATTTAAAGTTAGTTGATTAGCTTTTTTGATTTTAAAATTAGAGTTATGAATTTTACTGCTAAGCGATTCTACTATTTTAAAGCAAAGATGTAGCAGCATGGTTTTCCATCACGTTAAATACTCATTAATTTTATGGAAGCTGCTACTTGGTCTGTCTTAGAGCCATGCTGAAAAGTCTTTACAGCCCAAAGGGAATGTGTGGATCTTTGCATGCTGTGGTGCATAATTTAGGAGGTTCTTCATGGATTTTCATTGCCTTTGGAAAGACAATACATTTTTAGACTGATAAAACACACTGGGAGTTTTACAAAATGAATAAGGAGAGCTCTTAATTGCTGTTAGCCCTGAAGCTGATGCAGGGCTAATTTGGGACTAAGTTCTGGGCTAAATGTAGAGTGCCCAAAAAATCTCCCTAAGTATGGGCAAATGTCTTATTTTAGTGGTTTTGTGGAAGAAGATGGTCAGGGAGTCGCTTGGGAGTAGAGGGGCGGAGGAGCGGGCGGAGGGGTCGGAGAGCTGGCGGAGCCACCAGCTGGTGGTGACGGTGCTGAAGTGCAGAGGTTGGGTCCAAGTCCAACCTGCTCTGTAAGTGTCTGTGCTCACACATCACGTCCTCAAAGATGTGGAGTCTTTGCCTCTCCTTGGAGGGGGAAGATAGGGCAGAGGAGGAGGAAAGGCTTTTTAAAGGTTGCGGGGTCTTTTCTCTTAGTGGAGTGTGAGATGGGGTGGGAGTGGCTGGAAACACTTCAGCCAGTCTGGTGAGATGCCTGGTGGCACGTACATGATTCAGTACCTTCAGAAACGATTAAAACTCTTCTTTTGCAGGCATTCCACTCCAGCTTAAATAGACTAGTGGGAAGAGGTGCTTCCTTCAGGCCTGAAGTACTCACTGGAGGCAGACAGACGGTGGCCAGATACGTTTGCAAGGTAACTCGAAGGGGAAAACATGGGTTTGTCTTCTGCACACTGCCAGTCTTGATCTACTGTATCTGTAACAACAGGGAGATGGCCCAAAACTGCAGTAACAAATTCAGTGTAAAAGTTGGGACCAGCTGTGGAAAGGGATATTGGAGATTATTCAGAAAATCGTGTAGTGAAAAAGCTCAAGGTCATGTACTTAGCACCGTGAGAGCATGCTTTAATACAGCTTTATGAAGTTAGCTGCCAGCTGAACACAGCACCAGGTCTCCAGTCCTGATGGTTAGGTGTAAATACGGAGTACCAGCTATCTGAAGTGCTCTCTCCTCGTAGGTTTCTTTGATTAGGTGAGAAGTGCAGTGTGTTAACCTACACATACATGGGAGTCCTTCATGGTACCGTTTTCCCTCCCATCATACGGGATCAGCTGAGAAGATGAACTGAGCCCAGGTCTGAGGCTCTTCTGGAGAAAAAATTACCTCACTTTCATGTCCCTCTTTTACTGTTGTAATACCCATCTACTAGTCATTGTTTCTCTATTTGAGTTTGACTTTCCTGTTAACAGCTATTATTTTAGCATGCACCTGAAATTTCCACCAGTTCCATATATCAGGAGCTCAATAGCTTGAAAAACTGTCAGCTATGACTGAAAGAATGTTGTGACAAAGAAAAGACCTGAAATAATTTATTTTCAGAACAGTGTGGCCTGTTGATTATGGCCTTGAGTGTGACCCGTGTTCTCAGGCTAGAAATACCTTCTGTGTGTTAGTTAATCATCTCAATGATGCTAGTTATTTCATAAAATGCTTTGAGTTGTCCCGGTGAGAAGTGCTATTTCAAAGCACAGATTCATTATTATCCCTCTTACGCTGTGTGATTTTTCAAAGAGCTGCTGCAAACAAAGAAGTTTGTAAGGCTTCCCGAGAAATGATGTAAGTATCTATTAGTATTTTAGTTCCCCTTAGTGGGCTACAGTTCTGCTACATTAAGAAAGGGAATTCTGACCACAGTTGCTTCATTTCAAAATGAGACTTGCTTCATTCTGGGAGTCTTGTTTCCTGAACTCAGCCTTTTTTTGAGTTAGTACTGTGATTTGAAAGATTCTGGTCAGCAGACAAGCCCCATTTACTGTTGCCTGATTTATAATTGGAGAGGAAGCATGGGAGGGATATTTTTGAGGCTTTTTGGAAGGCTAAAAGCTGTCAAACCAAGCAGTTTTGTTACAAAAGCGGTGAGACAGGAGATTGAAACAGGGGACCTCAGCTCTGCTGCTGAAATCCTTGTAGAGGCTTAGGCCCAGGTGAATTTTGAGTTAATTTCTTTGTTTCAACCTCTAACACTTTATTTTCTGGCATGGTCAGCATTAGGAGTGGAAAACCATCCATTTTAGTGAAGTGATTTCTTGAAGTGTACAGTTCATTGGACTCGGGGTGGTGAAGATCACCTGCTGGTCTCTGTCAGTGTCTCGAGGAAGCTTTCCGGCGTTACGGGATCTGGCCGTTTCCCTGTGCGCTGAGAACGTCGTGGTGTGCCAAACTGTGGACTGGGAGCCTGGGAAGCAAACGAGCCCGGCTGACTCCGAAGGGGAGGCGTACTTGCCTCTCTGGCGCGCTGTGGGGGGTGTGTTTGCATGGGCAGCACCTTCAGTGGGAGAACTGAGACGTGTGGGACTCCGGATTCCCCTGTAAGCCAGAGTTTAGAGTAGTTTTCTGGACAAGTAATTTTTGGTTTAAATCCAGAAAAGTAGAAGAAGAGTTTAAATCTTGGCATCCTGCATACTTCATGAAAAATTCTGTATGTGGGTATACAGAATTAAGAGTACTAGGAAGATAGCAAATGTCCCAGTTCCTCTGCTTTTTTACAAAAATAATGTTATTTACTTGGTACAGACGCAGGTGTGAGTCCCGAGAAGACATGTATCTGGTGAGGAAAGGATTGTCCCTGCAAATGTGTGTGTGGTTTTTTTGCTTGAGGATTTTTTAGTTTTTGAAGGCTATGAATCTCATCAGTACTGGTGGTCATTAAAGCAGTAAGCTGTTCATCATGCTGTTCTGGGACTCTAATAATAGCGCCTAAACTTTTCTACGTGGTGAGAAGATCATGTTCTTTACTTAGGCTTGTGAATATCTGTGAACAGTGGAGAATGTAAAAGGTAGGTCTTGTATTGGCCTGAGCCAATAACTAAGGTGGCCTGGAAGTGCCTTTGGTGTAGGAACTGGGGATCAGATCATTGGGGGAAGCAGAACATGAAGATGTACGAAAGCATCGGGAAGACGTGGACCTGCTTGAGCAAGTCCAAAGGAGGGCCAGGAAGATGATCAGGGGGCTGGAGCCCCTCTGCTGCGAGGACAGGCTGAGAGAGATGGTTGTCCAGCCTGGAGAAGAGAAGGCGCTGGGGAGACCTTAGGGCCCCTTCCAGTCCCTAAAGGGGGTCCATAGGAAAGATGGAGAGGGACTCTTTATCAGGGAGTGGAGCCATAGGACAAGGGGGAATGGTTTTAAACTGAAGGAAGGCAAATTTAGAGTAGATAAGTAAGTAGATAGTAGTAAGAAGAAATTCTTGACTGTGAGGGTTGGAACAGGTTGGCTAGAGAAGCTGTGGCTGCCCCATCCCTGGAGGTTCAAGGCCAGGTTGGCCGGGGCTGGGAGCAGCCTGGTGTGGCGGGAGGCGTCCCTGCCCAGGGGAGGGGGTGGCACTGGATGAGCTTTAAGGTCCCTTCCAACCTAAAACATTCCATGATACTAAACTGGAAAGTAAAATGGTTAACTGGAAGGTCCTGAACTGCACCTTTATTTGCATCGGTGAAGGCAAAGACGCTGCAGTTAAGGTTTCAGTGAAGGCAAAGTAACCCATGGGCAGCTCCAAATGACGTGGTAGAAGAGGAGAGTGTCTAATCTTGAGGGAGAGATTGGGCTCAGCATAATTCTGAGAGCTGTAATAAAGCAGTTGCTTGCTTTTCCTTTTTTTTTTTTTTCTTGTCTTTAAACTTACAGCTAATAAGGATGCCATTAAAGACATCAAGAATGATCTCTTCTGAGAACAAAAGTTTTTATTTTACAATATTGCTGTACTCCCTCCTGGCCTCTTTTTAAGACTTTAAATATTATCTCTTGTACTGTATCATACTATATTACAAGTAGCAATACGCTGCTTAAGTACATGGCTCTTTGTCGTGGTTTGGCCTCAGCTGGCACAAAGAACCATGCGGCCGCTCACCCAAACCTCGCAGCGGCGGGGGAAAATTGGAATAAAAAGGCAAAAACTCGTGGGTTGAGATAAAAAGCAATTTAACAGAACAACAAAGAAAAACCGACAAAACAACAATAGTACTGGCAGAGGAGTGTATAAATAGGGGTACCGCACCGACCGGACCCGGACCCTCCCCGCCCGCTCCCAAACTGGGAACCCCCCTCCCCGGCGGCTCCCCCTAAATACTGGGAATGGCGTCAGTGGTGTGGAATACCTGTGCTGGGCCAGACATTAACCCTGTCCCTGCCGGCACCAGGACACTCTTGAACAGTTTGTTCTCATCAAAGTTTGTTGTTTGTGCACTTGGCTTGAATGCATATATCTCTTTGAATTGATATTAATTTTGTTTAATTGCGCTTGGGGGGCTAGTGAAGTTGAGCAATAACTATTAAACTTTATTCATTAGGGGAAGGTTCAGAATTAAAAAAAAAATGAAAGGAAGGCAGACATAAGTGGAAGACATCTCATTTCACAGTCAGTGGTCTATTAAACTTTGCAGTGCAAGCAGAAGTCTTCCCAAAATAATAACTCTGCTTATGTCACTGCACAGTATGCCTTCTATGCACACCAGCTTTAGATTACTTTGACATTTGCCCAACAGGTCCTTCAATTTCTCTTCAATGATATCTGAATTATTTAAGGTTTCTATGTGTTTTCTTTTTTTTGTTTGTTTTAGAGAGCAGGAACTTAGAAATGTGTTGGCAGTGTGACCCTGACCATTAACATATAAATAATGTAAGCTGCTCTATACTTTGAGAGAGATGATTGGCTCTGTAAAGATATTTGGACAAATGTGTTGGCTATTTAATCCTCATCCACACAAAAACTAATCATACTAGAAACAGCCTATGAAAGATAAACTAATAAATCTTCGCAAGAACTATGGATGCCTACAGTATTTGTTTGGAAAAAGTAGTGAATAAAGGATAAGTATGAGTGAGCAAAATATTGGTTGATAAACCTGTCACTTCTAAGGGCTGAAAAAGTATGGCTCTTAGACTTATTGATGCAGAGATGATGGTCCTTTTTTTTTTTTTTAGTAAAAAATCATATTATGACAGATAGAAAGGTATGAAGTAATAAGTCGTGAGACTGGAGGATTCGGGTAGCAACTCGGAGAAAATAGTCCATTTATAGAATAATATTTACATTTAATTTATGTTTTAAATAGAAGTGTATCTGAAGCTGGGTACTTATGTCTGAAGTATGTTCCCATTTTAAATTAGTAAGGGAAAGAACGTCAGGGTCTTAAGCTACAGCATATTTCAGTGACCTAATTGTGAGGAAAGAGTAGGGTGCTGCTTATGTGACACATCTACTTAGGGAAAATGGATTTTATGTTCTGATTCCTTAAATTAATTATTCAAAATGCTGAAACAACTAAAATTGGTTTATCTGTTCATTGACTTTGAAGTGTCATGACCTGGAACGTGTAAAGCCAGGCCATTTGGGCTCCATTTGCAGATCTCCAGTGATCTGGTTTGTGACCTTGTCTTGCCGTGGCTTCCTTCCTCCTCAGACCTTCTTTCCGCCTTACCTGGGGTTGGTCTCCGGTGCAGATGCTGCCCTCTCTTCTCAGCAACAGTTCCGTTTGCACTGTTCTTCAAAGGCAGCTAAATCCACCGTGCAGGTGAAACACTTCTGCATGTGAAAGTCCTCCAAAAGCCATTTTGGATTTGGTTGGAAGATACTTTCTCACATATCCTTTGGGTTAGTACACTGCCAGACCTTCCAGGGTAGGCACACTGGCAGTCTCTGGGTTGTGCATGAGAAACCCACTCATGCGGGCTCACACAGAAGATACAGAAATTTAGAACTAAATTAGCAAAAAATCAGGGGTATGGTTGCTTTGAAGTCACTGTTACAAAATGATGCGCACCCAGGTGTAGTGCTTACTGCAGCAGGATCTTGTGGTGCTACTGTACTGTGAATAACAGTATTGAGGCAGTGGTGCCTTGTAGGTGTTCTCTCAAGGGATGCTTGCTTTCAAACCAAATAAAATTCTATTGATTCCTCTAGCAAAATCTAATAGCTGCATAGAAGTAGGAGTTGGGAGCAGGGTCTCAGTTGGGACCTTGCTTTGATGGCAAACTCTGTGAACTCCGTGATGTGCAGCATTGAGTTCTTCTGTATCCGTCTGTTAATTTCTCCGTGACGTTTGTCCCCATATCCACTGTGTTGTCTGAAGAGAGCTGAGCAGTCCCGATTGCCTATGCACGTGCGTGAGAGAGGGTGAAAAATGCATTTGGAGGGGAAGGGGCTTTGCCATATACCCTGAATGTACCCACTTACCTTGTCTGTGGTCCTCCTGGCCTTGGATGAGGAATGGAAAATCAGTTTTCATCATTAAAGCTTACATTCACCTCTGAACACTCATACACCACTGAAACTCTTGGAATGCTCAAGGGTAATTCCTGCTGAGACATCATTAGAACTGACTGATGTAGTTGCTAGGCCACTGTTACGATATTTGAAAAGTCGTGGCCGTCAGATGAAGTCCCTGGTGACTGGCAAAAGAGAAACATCGCACCCCTTTTTTTAAAAAGGGTAGAAAGGAGGACTCTGGGAACTACCACCCTGTGATCCTCCCCTCTGTGCCTGGCAAGATCATGGAACAGGTCCTCATAGAAACTATGCTAAGGCACGTGGAGGACTGGGAGGTGGTTTGAGACATCCAGCATGGCTTCCCCAAGGGCAAGTCCTACCTGACCATCCTGGTGGCCTTCTATGATGGAGTGACTACATCAGTGGACAAGGGAAGAGCGATGGCTGTTGTCTATCTGGAATTCTCTAAGGCCTTTGACATGGTGCCCCACAACATCCTTCTCTAAATTGGAGAGAGATGGATTCGATGGGTGGACTGTTTGGTGGCTGAGGAAGTGATTGGATGGTCGTATCCAGAGGGTAGTGGTCAATGGCTCAAGGTCCAGAAGGAGATGGGTGACAAGTGGTCTCCCTCAGGCGTCTGTATTTGGACCAGTACTGTTTAATATCTTCATCAATGACATAAATGGTGGGGATTGAGGGCACCCTCAGCAAGTTTGTGGTTGCTGCACCTGAGGAAAGGGGTGACATCCAGAGGGACCTGGCCAGGTTCAAGAAGTGGGCCTGTGTGAACCTCATGAGGTTCAACGAGGCCAAGTGCAGGGTCCTGTACTTAGGTTGGGGCAAACAGGCAGAGCTTTCCAGTTGGAGTAAGTTAGCCTTTGATTCTTAAACTGGTTTTTTGTTGTTTTTTTTTTTTTTTTTTAATTTTTTTTTTCTCTTTT
>VZSF01005155.1:190576-375227 GCA_013398295.1 Chionis minor
CCTTTTATTTTTAAACTGGTTTTTTGTTTTTTTTTTTTTTTTTTTTAAATTTTATTTTCTCTAATTCTCATTATAATCCCATCAACTGACATTTATTGAAAGTACTGGGGCAAATCTCTAAAACACTGAACGTTTCCAACGGGTAATAAAATGTGAGAATTGAAAAATAAGTGACCTGACTTACCCGCAGGACACAAACTAATTTCGTGGTGATACTTGCTTTTAATCAGAGGGATGTGCCGAGAGTGATCTGGTTTGGGGTTTATATTAAAAATAATATTAAAACCTTGACTGGCCACTAAATAGTCTCTAGCATTTCCCTCAGAATTTTTAGTTAACCTTCAAACTCACTTGGCATCTCTAAAAAGAACTGTGCTACATATTCATTTATACATATAGAAGTAACATTATTTTTTATTTTATTACTATAGGCACAGTGACCTCTGTAATGGCTAGCAAAGTCTGGTTTCCACTTCATTTGCTTGTTAGTAACATAAAAAAAGTTACAATTATTTCAGACCTGTTTTCATGCTTCCTAAATATGAACTGACACAAACAGTATTTTTTTGAGGTGAAGAGAGGCCGGCATTAGTTTGTATTTGACAACTAATTGGGCAAAATTATTAGGCTGTGTCTTTTTCTTATCGTTTCACTCGTTATCAGTACTACTTTTGGATAAATTGTGGGGAAGACCTCACCACCAGACTGACTTTGACAGCTATATTTGTGAGATTATAAACTTTTCATATGCTTCACAAAATTAGAATTTATTTCAATTTCAAAAAAGTACCCATTCCCAAATCTGCAATTTTTTTTTGCCTTTGTGTCACAGTATTGGGCATATAACTAAATATGACTAGATAACTTACATGGAAGAAAAAAAAATCATATAAATAAGGCTGAGTGAATGTAGTGTTTCATTTACTTGACTGAAGTTCATTACCTCTTCTGAGATGTATATTTAACTAGCATTTCATACGTGGAAATTGGAATTTTCACAAGAGAATGAATACATTTTCAGAAGATATTTTTATTAGGATTGCAGTACATTAAGACTGAGCTGTAGCTGAATAGCACTGATTTACTATTCAGAATATTAGTAAGAGGATTTGTATGAACATAATAGCAGATGCTATATGTGTCTCCTCTCAAATTCCAGCCAAGATTGACATTTAAAAGAATTTCAAATATATGCAACAAGGGCATGTGGAACTAAGATGCTAGAAACAACCACAACATGAAGACTAAGACATATTTAGACACAGCTTACTTAATGCTGTGAAAAGTTCGTTACGGAAAGGTGTTGTGAAGTCTTGGCGGGAGCAGCAGTAGAGCATTAAGCGTGGTGTTAGCGTGGCTGTTTTCACTTCTGCCTTTCAGAGGTTTCTGCTTCAGCGGGAACATTAAATCTCCTTCCCAAAGCTGCCGGCAGCGCTGCTGTCCCTCGCGGTCCTCTGTTGCTCCCGGCTGTCTGGGGGCAGCGGGAGCACGACCTGCCGCTTCGTGCCCGCGGCACCCTGGCTGCGGAGGGCGCTGGGGAGGAGATGGCTCGCCCCCAGCTCTCCCTAAGGGCGCAGGAAGGAGCGGGGGGTAGTGGTGGCCGAAGGAAGGAGCGAGGGAAGTGGCAGGAGGAGCCGCCGGGAGCTGTGGGCGCAGGGGGGTGGCAGCCAGGTCCGTAGGCTCCTCGCGCCGTAGCGGTATTTGCAGGAAAGGGGCAGCAAACCACCGAAGAACCGTGCAGTTCTCCTGGAGTTTGGGTGACGGAGAACGTCGCTCTCCTGCTGCTACTGTCATGAGACATCTCTGAAGTGTTAGGTATGATCCTGAAGAAGTTATTTGCCTCCCCCCACTCTATGTTGCAAGTGACGTACGAAACCTAATACACTCTGTGATCACTTCTCTGCTCATTTTTATGTAGGCAGAAGATACTATTTTTGTATCTGATAAGTTTGTCAAAAAGCCTGTTTTAAGATTTCTTAGATTTGTAAATTAACGAACAGATTATTTTTTGTCAGTTCATAAAAAGTCATTCTGTACTGTAATTTTGAAGGGGAATAATAGTGCATTTTTTAGACATGAAGAAGCTTAATGTCTGTTTCAAGTGGAGAATAAGCTGGGAAATCTAAAATGCGGCGCCAGGGTAAGGGTTTCTGCAATGAAAACAGTGCAAGCGCTTTCTCACAGTGGAAGCGGTACTCCTCCTGTGGTAAGGTTTCACGAGGCCCGTGTGGTCCTAGAATAATCATGAGTACATGGAATAATTTAAAGCGGAGATTTGACTCCACATTTATATTCAGAGTATAGGCAGGTAGGATTGCGTTGGAGATCAAGATATTCAAAGTATGTGTTTTGAAACTGAGGTAGACTTACAAAGTAGGCATATCTTAGTTGTTCTTTGGCTCTGCTTATATATTTTTTTTTTAATGTTAGTTCCACTTGAGATAATCAATTAAAGTTAAAGCTAAAACAAAAGATGATGAGACAGTGACACAGCCAATAATTTCTTCCTCTTGCGCACAAAAAGCCTTTGAGTAGTTAGAATTTGGCAGGGACCTCTGGATTTTATTCTAAAACTGCCTTTATTAGATCAGCCGTCCTTCGAATTCAGATGCTGTGTTTTGGGATGACTGTGAGGTGTGAATGAAGACGGTGGGCTTTGAAATCCCGAACGTTTTCAGTCCCTGTGCTGCGAGCTGGTGACTCTTTACCGGCCTCCAAAGCCGCGCTGGTTTTGCTGTCCATAAGCGGGGTTTACAGCTCAGCTGTCAGCGCCGTGTCGAGCCAGAGTGTGTTTTGAAGCATATCTGGATATTGTTGCGTGACTTTCTTTTCTCCGTTGCATGGGGGACGAGCCGGTCGCCTGGCGGTGATCTGGGTTACCTGGTCAGGAGAAGTTTTGAATCCGGAGCAGGGGGTGGGCTCCCGCGCGGCCGGCGCTGTGTCCCGGCGTGGGGGTGACGGTGACACGGCCCCTGCGGCCGCGCCGGGGGCTCTGCGTCCCCCCTGGCAGCCCAGCACTGCCCGCGGCGCTCCCTCTCCAGAGCGCTGGCTCTTCCCACAGGAACAGGCAGCGTCCCGGATCCAGTGTCCTGCGGGTGGTGGGTCTGTGGGCTGCCACGGGGGCTCCCCCAGCGCCCACCAGTGCGAAGGGTCGTTGTGGTGGGCGATGCTGGGCTGCGGCCGCACGTCGGTCACCCCCGCTGGTCTCTGGCTCCCACTTTGTTCCCGTATAACACAAATGCGCTAGTAATTCCTTAAAAAAGATTGAGGAGTATCCTGAGACATCAGCAGCCTGGTATTAAATGTCCTTGGGAGGCCAAAAACTGGATTTCTGCCTTTTGCCTTTTTCTACAGGTATTTTCCTTTCAATAGACGGGTTGTCTCTCTGTATGAAGGTCTGAGTTCTTTCATATCATGCTTGTGGTGTATCAGGTTAATGATACATGACTTAATAATTCTAAAGATTATTTTAGGAGCGGCACGTTGAAGAAATTCAGTGTCAGATGGTTGAGAAATACCACTGAAGTCATTCCAGTCACTGCTCTTTCCAATACTGTTTCTTGTCTAAGGAGTGAGCGGATTTCAGCGGCACATCTGACATGTTAGCATGCAGAGTGCTGTCTCGAACCACATGTTTTAGGTGTCTGTATTAGCAATAGATGTGTGTGAATAGTAAATTATTCATTTATTATTCCTGATGACTAGTAAATTATTTTAATTATGTTGACTATCCTATTCATGCATTGCTTGAAAGTGATGGGAAGCGAATTGCTGTCAAAAAGGCTTTGCAGCTGCAAAAAATTACGCTTCTACTTGTATTGTATTCCCTTTACCCCCAAATAGAATATACTATTTCGATCTTTCCACTCGATTCAGCCAGCTGTCACTCACAGCTCCGCCACAATTACAGAGCACTCGCATCGCGTCCCAGCTGCCTGTGACAGACTATTGTTTTGCAGTGCACTGCGTGCAGGATCATCTCCCAGTATCCATCTCCCACTGGAAACTGTTCTTTCTTTGGCCACACTCTCTTTCAGCTGAATGATTGAAGATGTTCTGGTTAGGTTCCCAGCACATCTTAATCTGAGATGAGTTTTCTGTCATCTCTGTAACACGGGGCTGTCTAAAGTGAACGTATCGCTAATATTTCCAATGATTTTGTTTCAAAAATGAGTTTAGAAATAGTTTGATTTAGTTTGTAGAGCTTCTAACATCTCAGGTCAATAATTTGACATATTTTAATTATGAAATAGTTGTATAATTGCAGATGGAAAACAAAAATGTTGCTTCTCATACCAAGTGGTGTGTGACAAGTATCATAAAGAATGTTTTCTAAGAGGCACTCATTCTCTGGGAATACATTATTTTCATTTAGGGTCACTTGAATTGTGATACTATTTCCTGGTTTGTTTAACAATTATGTCCACGTTCTTAGTATTTTTCTGAGTATAAAGAAAAATTCCTTAAAGGAATTCCTTAAAGTAGGAAAAAGAACTATGGTCTGGGCATAGCAAAAGTTGGCTACTTTCATCTGTGGAACCCAGCCTGAATTAAAATGTACAAAATGCTATTTTGCACTTAATCTGATGTTCGTCCCCCTTTCTTCTCTTAGTGATTAGATAGGAAATAAAGCAATTACAAATTTATTAATCTTGTGTTCTGCTTACCCTATAAAGCAACAGAAGGATGACACACGGCAGAGGGAGGGAGTGTAAAGGAAAGCTTGTATGTCTCTTACAGAAATTCGGGTATCCAGAGGATTATTGCCCGTGTTCCTGTTTGTTTCAGGCATAGCAGATACAGTATTACAGATTAAATCTAGTGAATGTGAAAGAAAACAGCGATTGAACTATTCATTTTTAGTAATATCATCCAAGGTCTTCAGCTGAGTGTTAACGACACCTGGGGGATGAGCAACCTGGAGTACGTGGTGTGCCACATCTGTGCCAGCAAATCCTGAGGGACTGCTGGTGTCCTCCCTGCCCAGGGCACAGAGGTGGGAACGGATCTCATCCGCCAGAGAACGCAGTGCTGGTCTACAGAGGAGTCAGCGTGGCTTTAAACCGTGGGTCACTTCTGTGGGGTGATTTCTGACAGTTAGCTTGGTTCTGGAGAGACATTCTGGGGTTTAGGACAGTTCCAAGAAAATCTGAGTCTTGCCTCTTCGACAGCATGACAAATATCTCTCCGTGAATTATTATTTCTCCTTCATGTTTTAAACTTGCTTTAAAACAATATTTTTAACCAATACTTTTCACAGCTAATGGTGCTTTTCAGGGTTTGTTTTTTTTTTTAAACCTCATACTGCACTGTCATGGCCTGTTCTCAAAATAATTCTAAACTGATTATGTATGTTATTGATAACCTTTCCCATTATCCATGGCTCGGAACTAGTCTACTAAGTATTAAATGAACTTTAAGTTTTGTCTTGTGTGTATATGTATGTGCATCTTCTTTTAACCACTAATTGTGGTATATGGCTTTCAGTGTGGTTTTCAAAAACAAGTCTCTTACTCCCCTTAGGAGAGGCTGGGTTAAGGCATAAGTTGGCACATGCTTCACTGATGCAAAATGCTGTGGTCTTTGTCAGAAAGAATATTGGCTTCCAGTGCAATTTTTTTTTCTTTGTGGTAACAGTGAGATTTACCAAAATAATGTATGATCCTTGTTTGTGTTGATGATGAGTTATGGCTTTAAAAATACTGAAGGTATTAATGTATGTTTTACACTTTCAGTTTTTTCCAGTTCTTAACTTACAAAGATTGTGTTTCTTTCATCCTTTTCCGTTCCGAGGGATAGTCCTTAACACCTTTGTTTCAGCTTCAGGCTATGAACGTCAGTGAAGTCAGTAAATAATGTCTTTAGAATCAGTTGCTCTTAAATCATATGGTCTTTATTATCAGCAAACACAGAAGTGAATTAGAAAGG
This sequence comes from Chionis minor, assembly GCA_013398295.1. Lineage (NCBI taxonomy): Eukaryota > Metazoa > Chordata > Aves > Charadriiformes > Chionidae > Chionis > Chionis minor. The sequence goes on from VZSF01005155.1 coordinate 196,505, forward strand.
GTGACATCCAATCAACACAGCCTTTTGTAGGCTTAATGAGCAATGATAAATTTAAATCCTTTCTTTGTGGCACTTTTAAAGTAAGTGAAGTTACGAGTAGAAAGAACTAAAGAGATTGTTGCTCCATTGCTTCGTAATAAATTATTTGTCATTTATTTGTACTGGGATAGGAGGCATTTTCTTTGAGAAGAAACGCACAGGTTATTCGAATAAATTTTTGTTACAATACAATCCAATAAAACATTAATTCCTACAGTGTGTGGAGTTACATAGCAAGATGAGCCATGCTGTTTCATTACTTGGTTTTTGGTTTTAAATATTCAGCTAGTATCCCCTGTACCACTAAAATGTGGAGCTTCATTTCCATTGACATTACCTTATTAATAGCTCTGAGGAAAAAGTCCTAGCTAGTTTTGTAGCGGCAATTTTATAGAGTTTGCAAAATATTTAATTAGGGTTTTAATTAGAAAGTAGGGCCTCTGCATAACAAGTATTTTGTTCTTTTATTAAAACTAAGTAAGAGACTGTTGCTTTTTTTTAAAAAAGAACAATTTTCTAGCTATTCAGAAATAACTTCAGTTAAGGAACATGGTGCATTTGATTTTTGTTGTTGTTCCAGTTTGTGTAGACAAAGTAATTGTGACTTTGGGGGGGGTTTGATAAGATGTTTTTTGGTCTCCTTGAACGTTTCCAATCAACAGCAGTGGAACTTTGTGTTATTCTGCAAGTCATCTCCCAGTGAGAGCATCTCCGCTCTGCGTTTGTTACGTGTGTGTTCCTCGGGGTGCTTCTGTGCAGCCAGTCGTTCACATTCGCTGGTCACATTGAGCTCCACCAAAGGCAGGAGCAAGTTGCATCATCTCACTATGGTAAATAAGAAAAAAAAAACCCCAGACTTACAGAATGCAGTCAGTGTTTATATAGCTCAAGTGAATTCTGTGGAGCTAGTTATCCTTTTCCTTAGCATGGTTTTATTAGCTCTAGATGTCGTGTTTGGGATTGGCATCGATATAAGTAATATCAGAGTGAAGGTCCTCACTGTCTAAGAACACGTCTGGGGTACTGTGGTGAGGCATTTCTCCCTTGTTGAGTATCCTCCACAAGGAAGATAACCTTATTCAGAGACTCTAAAAAACAGTGTCAACCTTCACTCATGCCTGTATGGTGTTCTCTTCTGCCATGGGAAGGAGGAGGATCGCTTTAAATGGTGGTAGTTCTTTTCTATGAATCCATAGTTCTTGATACAGAAATAAAAACCTAAAATTGAAGTTAGTCTGAGTTTTGAAACAATAAGGACTGGAAACCTGAAGAAAAATCATAACTTAGTAAGTTTTTGTGAACGTAGTTCATCTAATTGTACATGCTAGAAAATGAACAATTTATAAAGTAGTTTAAATGTACCTTGCAGTGGGAATTTGAGGGCACTTCAGCGTAGTTGAGATGCTAAGGTATACAGCCATTGTCGTCATGAAATACATAAGAAGTAGTTACCAAAAGATTGCAGATGGGATTGAAAGTTCATTTTCTTAGAGCTGCATACATTTTTCAAATAATGAAATAAAAACAGACTGGATTTTTTTTATTTTAAAGGTACTCATGCTTCTTACTAATTTCAGTTCAAATGGAAATACACGGTAACCTGAAATAGGCCATTATTTTACTTTAGGAGTATAAGCTTGCATAATTTAATCAAAATCATGAAGGTTCTGCTCGCTAATTATTAGATTTAAGTGAACTTTTCTCTTTTTCTCCATATGAGCAACTGCCCTCGCTGTTCCCTGCACTTTCTTCCCTTCCTGCTGAATAGTTCCTCTAACCTCAGACCCCCCAGACGCCCCACAACTCTCATCTCTTCAGCTCAATGTCCCCTCAAAGTCTCTCGCTTGGCCTATTGCTGGCTCTGCCTTTGAGTATCTTCCCTTGCCAGCAAGGGTTGTTTGCCTGAAATAGTGCTTTGATTCACTTTGTCTTCTTTTAAAACAAAATTAATGTATAACATGCTTATATCCATTCTATTTCTTGTTTCAAACATCCTTGTTTTATTATAAAGTGCTACTGCACTTCATAATTCCTTGTGTTTCTCGAGGGAATGGTGTGAAATGCAGCTGATGAAAGCTTGGCAAACACTGAGGTTTTGTTTGAAGGGTGGCGCTATGGAGGAACACAGTGAAGATTCAGAGAGTGGCCGTGTCTGTACCTGAACACTAACAGCTTGAACCAAAACGGGGCGGGGGGGGAATAACTGCCTTAGCTTGGAGGATAAGAATGAAAAGGAAGGGTGGTTCTAATCGTTATAAAAGCCCTCAGGAAGAACCCCTCACGAAGGATGTGTTTTCCACCGCTGGGAGAAGCTTGTGAGAACTTGCCGTGCAGACCTTCAGCGTTCCATTGAGCGTAGGCTCAGAAGCGATGACCTTTGGTTTCAAGTGGAATCCTTAGAGAGCCGTCGTGGGGTATGTGCTGGGGAAAAGTTGTTCTTCCATTAATACGTGGTCATGAGACTCGCGCGTTACTTCTGCTCAAGTCTCTACTGCTCGTCCTTCTTGAAAGACACATATCGGTCATCTAGAAAATGCAGAGAAGGATTCTTGCCTTCTACAAAAATTACAGCGCTTCTTTTAGATAACTGCTTGTAGATGGAATTCTTCTTGAAACTATTAGGCCCTCAACTTGCCATAAATTTACATATTCAGCAATTTTAAATTGGAAGCTTTTGTGTGAAACTGTTTAATGCCATTTGAAGGACTACCTACAAACCATTTATCACGGCCTCGGTGATATCAGGGTTTGAGATCTACTGTTTTCCTCATTATTTTAGTGGGAATTCAATATCTAAACACCCGTTGCACAGACTAGAAACATTCTTATTTATTCTTAGTTATCTCATGTATACAGCTGAAGCAGACACATACAAAAACAGGTGAGAATGAATTAATTCAATTTTTTCAATCATATCTAAGCAAAGTTTTTTTGCTGAACTCACTTTAGTCTTCCTGTGAAATGTTTCAACAAATACCTGATGGTCTTTGCTGTTAAGCCTTGTGAAGGTAGACTGGAAGAGGGAAGTGCTGTTCAGTTTCCTCATTTTTTTGGTTCATGGGCACCTTGCTTAACTATGGAAAGTGCTTGAACTTCTTTAAACAAAGGATTTTTTTATAGTTACAGTCTCTCAAAAAAACTGTATCAAAGCCTTTTGTTTTCATCCACACTTAAAGCAAAAAAAGTTCTCTTCCTCTTAAATATATTCCTCAAATATAACATTTACAATTTTTTTTTCTGGGCATTTTGGCACTCTGTTTTAGTCTTCCTGTGCTAATGCAGACTTGACAGTTTCCACAAATGCCTTCATTTTTATAGCTCTACGCTTTTGCCAAAATTGTTTCTCCTATGATATGATTTAGCTTAATTTCCTTAGGAAGAATCATAGTGCTTCACATCCCCTTAAGGGAGAAGACCACTTTATTGTTGTTGCTTTTTATTATTATGCCTAATCCTGAATTTCTAACTAAAAGTCATATTGTATCACGGATCTCGGAGCTAAAGGCTTCATTGAAATGACTGTCAGAGAGTAGCTGAAAACCTGATCTGTGGATCAGTCGGGGAATTAAGAGTTTGAATGGAGAACAGAAGAGCACTGGGAATCCGTGGAGAGGCGCGCTCGGGGAATACGCTCCGGGTCGCTTGGCTGGGAGGCGGCGGGCTGGGATGGGATGCAGACGCAGGATGCTGCCCGTTACTGGCACAGTCTGTCCCTCCATGAAGTGGGCTGTGGTGGCGCTGCCTGAAGGGCTCGCTGCGGTCGCTCCGGAGGGACAGGATACCCGAAAGTCACTGGGGAGCTGCGGCCACGGGTTTCCGTGGTCAGTGCTGGGAGGGATGGGGCCGCTCTGGCTCAGCGCTCGTCTGGGCAGAACCTCGTGGCTTCGCAGCCCGGCGTAAGGATGATGCTCCGTCAGGTACCGGGTTTCCTTTTCCTTGCCATTGCACACCATTATCTCTTTCTTTTCTCTCTTTGGCCTGCTTTGGTCAGAGCCGAATGTATTTCACCTAGGAACAGTGGTTTTTAACTCGATACACCTGCTTGGGACAGTGGCACCTAGCAGCGTGCAGCTCGGAAGTCAGGTAGCTGCGGCTTGACTCTATTTGGGAATTTTCCTGTTTCTTAACTCTTCCTTTGTTACTGACTTAGAGTGTCATAGACTGAGAAAGGGAAGTATTTCCAGCCATGTTTTATACTCTGCAGTACTTAAAAATTCAACTGTAAACCTAAGTAAAACTGAATTCCTTAAAATAGCTGGTGCTGAAAAACTTAAACTACAATGCTGCTTTTACGTCAGCATTGTGACAATTCTGGCAGAAATGTGACAGCATTCAGTTTTGTGACAGTGATATTTAATAGGATTCACCTGAGGTTGCCAGAGGAATTATAAATTAATCAAAAACTGCCAGTGTCTTCCTTTTTTTTTCCCCCATATGTAATTTTCCAAAGTTATTGCGTATACTTCAGAAGCATTATGACTTGTACATAATGAGGGCATATTTTTAGAGATGAAGTACGAATATTCAACTTCCCAGGATATTTTCTTTCTTCTGTTACCAAAAAATTAAGCTATAAGGTACAAACTTATATATGTACTTAAGTCAGAATTATATATTAAGAAAGGCATGGATATTCTAGGAGTAGCTAGTATATATTGACTATCCTTGGTAATTCTATTAAATATGACAGCTGAAACTTGACCAAATTACAAAATTGGGCTCTGGTTTCATCTGGTGTAAATTGTAAACACTGGATTGTTTGAATTTTACCTTTCTTGTTGACTTTCATCTTATTTTGAACACTGGGAAATTTAACTAAAGCTAAATGCCTGAAGATCATAATACTTTTAGATCCCCGTCATTTTGCCAGGTAAAAGAGTTTTTAATGACCTTCTGAAGAACATACGGGAAAATTGCCTGCTGCAGATAACACAGTAACTGTGGCCAAGGACAGAAAGGACATATAATTCTTTATAGTGAGCTTCTTACTGGCTAGTGGCAATCCATTACTGGCAGCGTGAGGCTGAAATGAATGTCAGATACTTTCAGCAAAAACTCTCTTTCACACGTAAGGAAAGCCGTGCACCTTCTTTGATGAGCAGAGCATCAGGCTGCTCACCAGAGGTTCAAACGCTTGCAAACAACTCTCTTTAGATACGGATGAGGGAACTGGCCTTTTTCATGGCTCAGTTCAGCGTGCAGTTGAACTAATTCATTTTATTTTTGAGGAGAGGCAGTTTCCTGGAGTCTTTTAATGGAAGTGAGAATCCCAACTATACCCTTTTCATTTACTTTTTATGTTCTTCCATCTCAGCTGGCTCAATCTATTTGGACTAAAAAGCTTATCGTTCATCTGAGTGCGAAGGCACTGCTGTGTTTGCTGGGCAACCCGTTCCTATGTTTCTACCAACACTTATTAAAATATGTAGCATAAACAAGAGAGTGTAGGTGACGTGACCTACGTGAACCCAGATAAACAGCCCTCAGTGTTCTCACGGGCAAGAATTAAAGGGCAGGCTGATATGGGAGACACTGTTGTGGGTGTTCACTGCAGACCACTGGATCAGGAAGAGGAGGTCGATGAGGTCTTCTACAGACAGCTGGAAATAGCCTTATGATCGCAGGCCCTGGCTCTCATGGGGGACTTCAGCCGCTCTGATATTTTTTGGAAGGGCAGCGTAGCCAGGCACACACAGTCCTGGAGGCTTCTGCAGAGCATTGATGGTAACTTTTTGACACGGGTGGTGGAGGAACCACTGAGGAGGTGCGTGCTGCTGGACCTTGTGCTGGTGAACAAAGGACTAGTTGAGGATGTGAAGGTTGGGGGCAGCCTTGGCTGCAGAGACCACGAGGTGGTGGAGGAGGATCGGGTGAGAGATCATTTAGGCAACTTGACGCCTGCAAATCCATGGGCCCTGATGGGATGCCCCCACGAGTACTGAGGGAGCTGGCAGATGTTATTGTGAAGCTGTTTTGCATCATCTTTGAAAGGTCCTGGGGAACCGGAGAGGTGCCTGAGGAGTGCCGGCATGCCAATGTCACACCAGCCTTCAAAAAGGGCAAGAATCTGGAGGACCCAGGAAACTACAGGCCAGTTGGCTTCATCTCCGTCCCTGGAAAGGTGATGGGACAGCATGTTCTGGTTGTCCTCTCCAAGCATGTGGAGTAAAAGAAGGCTATTGGGAGCGGTCAACATGGATTCATCCAGGGGAAATCACACTTGCCCAATCTGGTAGCCTTCCACGATGGCGTGACCGGCTGTGCGGGTGAGGGAGAGCAGCGGATGTTGTCTACCTTGACCTTAGCAAGACTCTGTCTCCCATGACACCCCCCTAGGCGAGCCCAGGAAGTGTCTGTTAGTTGAGTGGAGAGCGAGGTGGATGGAGAACTGGCTGGCAGGCAGAGCTCAGAGGGTTGTGGTCGGCAGTGCAGAGTCCAGTTGGAGGCCTGTGACTGGTGGTGGTCCCCAGGGGCCAGTGCTGGGTCCGGTCCTGTTCCCTGTATCCAGCAATGGCCCGGAGGATGGGACAGAGTTTGCTGGTGACACAAAGCTCGGAGGGGTGGCTGATGCACCAGAAGGCCGTGCTGCCGTTCAGGGAAACCTGGACAGGCTGGAGAGTTGGATGGAGAGGAACCTCATGAAGTTCAGCAAAGGCAAATGTAGGGTCCTGCCCCTGGGGAGGAGTAACCCCATGCAGCAGGACAGGTTGGTGGTGACCTGCTGGAACGCAGCTCTGCAGACCTGGGGGACAGCAAGTTGACCATGAGCCAGCAATGTGCTCCTGTGGCCAGGAGGCCGCAATTGTATCCTGGGGTGCATTAAAAAGAGTGTGGCCGGCAGGTGGAGGGGGGTCGTCCTGCCCTCTACTCTGCCCTGGTGAGGCCACATCTGAAGCACTGTGTCCAGTTCTGGGCTCCCCAGTACAAGAACGATGGTAAACTACTGGAGAGAGTCCAGCTACGGAGATGATCAAGGGACTGGAGCACCTCTGTGATGAGGAAAGGCCGGGAGACCTGGGGCTGTTTAGCCTGGAGAAGAGATAACTGAGAGGGGAATCTCATCGGGGCTTACAGATATCTGAAGGACGGGTGTCNCGGAGAGGTGCCTGAGGAGTGCCGGCATGCCAATGTCACACCAGCCTTCAAAAAGGGCAAGAATCTGGAGGACCCAGGAAACTACAGGCCAGTTGGCTTCATCTCCGTCCCTGGAAAGGTGATGGGACAGCATGTTCTGGTTGTCCTCTCCAAGCATGTGGAGTAAAAGAAGGCTATTGGGAGCGGTCAACATGGATTCATCCAGGGGAAATCACACTTGCCCAATCTGGTAGCCTTCCACGATGGCGTGACCGGCTGTGCGGGTGAGGGAGAGCAGCGGATGTTGTCTACCTTGACCTTAGCAAGACTCTGTCTCCCATGACACCCCCCTAGGCGAGCCCAGGAAGTGTCTGTTAGTTGAGTGGAGAGCGAGGTGGATGGAGAACTGGCTGGCAGGCAGAGCTCAGAGGGTTGTGGTCGGCAGTGCAGAGTCCAGTTGGAGGCCTGTGACTGGTGGTGGTCCCCAGGGGCCAGTGCTGGGTCCGGTCCTGTTCCCTGTATCCAGCAATGGCCCGGAGGATGGGACAGAGTTTGCTGGTGACACAAAGCTCGGAGGGGTGGCTGATGCACCAGAAGGCCGTGCTGCCGTTCAGGGAAACCTGGACAGGCTGGAGAGTTGGATGGAGAGGAACCTCATGAAGTTCAGCAAAGGCAAATGTAGGGTCCTGCCCCTGGGGAGGAGTAACCCCATGCAGCAGGACAGGTTGGTGGTGACCTGCTGGAACGCAGCTCTGCAGACCTGGGGGACAGCAAGTTGACCATGAGCCAGCAATGTGCTCCTGTGGCCAGGAGGCCGCAATTGTATCCTGGGGTGCATTAAAAAGAGTGTGGCCGGCAGGTGGAGGGGGGTCGTCCTGCCCTCTACTCTGCCCTGGTGAGGCCACATCTGAAGCACTGTGTCCAGTTCTGGGCTCCCCAGTACAAGAACGATGGTAAACTACTGGAGAGAGTCCAGCTACGGAGATGATCAAGGGACTGGAGCACCTCTGTGATGAGGAAAGGCCGGGAGACCTGGGGCTGTTTAGCCTGGAGAAGAGATAACTGAGAGGGGAATCTCATCGGGGCTTACAGATATCTGAAGGACGGGTGTCAAAAGGATGGGGCCAGGCTCTTCTCCGTGGTGCCCAGCGACAGGACAAGGGGCAATGGGCACAAACTGGAACACGGGAAACTCCATCTCAGCATGAGGAAAGAGATCTTTACTTGAAGGGTGGCAGAGCCCTGGCACAGGCTGCCAGAGAGGTGGTGGAGTCTCCTTCTCTGGAGAGATTCAAAACCTGCCTGGACGCCATCCTGTGCCCCCTGCTCTAGATGAACCCGCTTGGGCAGGAGGGTTGGACTAGGTGATTTCCAAAGGTCCCTTCCAACACCCACCGTTCCGTGATATGGCCAATTCCACTTCTCTCACGAAAGCACCATGCGTGGTGTTTAACTTCTCTGCCGGCTGGCCCTTTTAAGAAGCAGTTTAGTGAAAGAAATTTCCATTTTGGCTCTGCTGTCATATTTCAGCTGACATTTCTGCCAGTAACTTATCTAATACGTGGTGGGGAAAAAAAGTGCTTTGAAGGAATTCTCAGAAATCCACTAAAAAAACCAGCTCAAGCCCCCTTGACAAACCTTCTATCAGAGATAAGCTTTGAGAAGCCTGTCCAACCTGAAGTGTTCTAAAGAACAGATTGTGAAATATTTCATTGCTATATACAAACAGATAAGACTTTGTGCAGCATAATCCTGGATATAGAAATACAGTTATTAGGAAGCGTTATAATCAAGTCACATATTAAAACGATCAATATTTATGTGATAGATAAAATTGAAATGAGGAAAGTTAGACAATCTGTCTCAGCAAGGTCCAGAGAATACCTATTCATCTCAGTTTATGTGTTAGAAAACTGGGTTATGACTCCTTGAAAATGCCTTTTTTGTATGAATAAGGTTGGTTTTTTCTGTAATTGATAGAATTTCATCATCTTTTATCTGCTGTGCCTACTCCTGGGGGGCAGTCAGGAGAGAAATATAAATCTCTCTCTAATCTTAGTCTTTCTTTCTGGAATACATTATTTGAACATGATCAGCTATAGAATGGCATCTCAGCAATGTTAAGTCTACTTTTATTTTCACTGCACATCGCTTTTGCTGATGAAAATGTGTCTTTCAATCTAAAGACAACGCTGACTAGGAAGAAGTTTAGAGTCTCTCTCTTCCATAGTTTCTCAGCAGCTCTCCTAAAAGGTGTGAGATTTTACAGGTGATTACAACAGGGAAAGGCTTAGGCAAACGTAAGCTCTTACATTTGACAATGGTCTTTCTGTGAAAACGCCATTTTTTCAACGAATTCCTTGCAGTTGCGTATAGGTTACGACAACTTATAGAGGGGTGTGCCCGGTAGTCTTTGAGTATTATTCTTGCCATAGTATTAAACACTGTTGGCAAAAAGAGGTTTTCAAAAACTTTTGTAATGTAGGTTCAGTCTTAGTACAAAGATTCTTAGGTGCGAGCTGATGTCACTCCTTACACAAGTGTAACAGAGTACTGAGAAATACGTAAAACAGGCAGCATATAACTTCTGAATAGCCAGTGGAGAGAAGGAGAAAAGTCTCAGTACGAAATGATCAGTTTGCTACAAGCATTACTCCGTGGATAACAAAAATGTGTGGAATATTCCGCTCTGTTCTTGTTCTGACATTGTTTAACGTACGTCGCTGCAGCACATCGGTCCTTCGGGAAGGCGTAAAGCGCAGCAGCGTGGGTGCGTATGACTTCTGGCACTCCATGGTGCAGGTCCTCGCAGTCTGTTCTTTAAAGTCCACTTACATTTGATGAAGTATTCTTAGAATGTATTTGTGTCTCAGGTGATCAGTCAGGGAGATCCAGTAGTAGTTTTCAGACCATCAGCTCTGGAAAATGGTGCCATCCCGATTTCATTCTTATGATAAATACTAAGATTAACTTAACACACTGCTGCTGCCATGGGTGGATAGGCAACTCGCATTTCTTCTGTCTTGAATATATTTTTCTTCTATCCAACGTGCAAGAAAAGGAGGGACTTCACATTTGCAAGGTCTGAGTTTCCTGCTGAACTTCAAAAAGTACAAAATTAATGCTACGAGTTTGTCAGTCACAGTATTACATTCTTCAGATAGAAGCTTTTATTTTTTTAGGTATTTAATTTATGAATCAAAGTTTGTAGCTGTTTAAGAAATTGTATCTCAAGCTTTCATTCCTTTGCAGTACTTCAAATTAATGAAGGTAGTTTTCTGCTATCAAAACAGATATTAAGATAAGCAACAGCAGGGTGAGACTGTAAAGGATGTCATTTGATTCTTTTATATATAGCAAAATATGACACACAGTGAAGGTCTCACGCAAAAAGTATGAGATTGACTTGTCCCAATCCCAGCTTCTGATACTGTCTGTAGGAATGCCGTTTAATTGAGAAGTTATCTGCAATGTACAGATTCCCCAGTTTTGTTGGTTCGTTACGCTGTGGTGTTCCTCCTTCCCGTTTTTGTTATCTTTGGCAGACTTAACCTTCTTCCAAGTCTCACACACTTTCTTCTCCTCCTTAACCACGTGTTTCTCCACTCTGTCTTGTTTCCCTTCGCTGCAGAGGTGCTAGACGCCCCGGTGGTCCCCGTCCTGCCCCCCAGCTCTCAGCAAGTGTCACACACCTCTGTCAGCCGCGTCCCCCTGTGCTGGCACCCAGCTGGCCTGTGGTCACCGTGCTCTCTTCATGGCCCGACAGCTTCTCTGTCCCTCTGGCTGAGGCACTGCCGGAACATGGATAGAGAAAGGAATTTGTAATTTTAACTGTGCTTATGTTTCAGATGCTCAAGAAAATGCAGACAAACGTCCCAGAAACACGTTATGAGGACAGCCAGCCTAAAACTTTGTGTGCTTGGGAACACAATGAAATACTAAAAAACCCCCAAAAATAAAAAAGAAATTGATTTTTCCGTTGTACGAGGCCTTGAGGGAAATCCTTTAAAATGTAATAGAAAATAGTAACAGTTTCAGAAACCTGGGACCCTTCTGATGCTCTGTGTCTCTCCCACTTCTTTGCTGTAGTAAATTGTAGTTTTGTGTCTAAAATTTGTTGTGGGATTTTCTTGTGAGTGAGAAACATTCTGTGGAGCTTTTGGGGCAGTATTTGATTGTGGGAGCTTGATGATCCATTCTGTTTCTAGTTCCTGAATCGCTCTGCGTACTTGGGTAGAGGTCATGTTTTGGAGTTCCCTAATGAGCAGCTTATTGTTTCTTAGAGATTTCAAAAGAGTCTGTAAAATCTCCCGGAACTCCCTGTGTCATTGCACAGGACTTGTTCCTGAGGCAGCCTGGAGACATACTGGAGGGGTACCGTGCCTCTAACCCTGGTGGCGCCCTGTTTGTGTGTTTATGTGCGTATCGGTGTATAATGTCTGCCAGCGGCCGGGGGGCGGGATCGAGGGCACCCCCAGGGGGTTTGTGGGGGACACCACGTTGGGGGGGGGTCGATCTGCTGGGGGGTGGGAAGGCCTCGAATCCCGGGGTCAGTTTTGGGCCCCTCACTCCAAGAGAGACGTGGAGGGGCTGGAGCGTGTCCAGGGATGGGCAATGGAGCCGATGAGGGGTCTGGAGCACAAGTCTCCTGAGGAGCGGCTGAGGGACCGGGGGTTGTTGCGCCGGGAGAAGAGGAGGCTGAGGGGAGGGCAGTTAGTAGGGTAAAATGCAAATGTCAGAATAACAGCGCGTTGGCCTGAATTAAATCCTAATTAGCGAAGCGGTGGCGTACAGGTGTGGCTGGCAGCATTAAGGTGGCAGTCCATGCCCGCTGGTGTGAGCTCTTCTCCTCCTCTGCTCGCTGCGGTGTGGCGGTGGTGGCGGCTTCGCCGCTGTTTCTGGCTCGTGAGCTGTAGCTGCTTTAAACTACCGCAGCGACGTTCGTTTGCAGCTGGGGAGCAAGAAAGATGTGACGGCTTCTGCATGGGGAAGTAGGTGAAATACTAGCATTCCTTGCAAATTGGAATATGAAAAAGAACTAGGAAGTGGATAAGGGATGGAAGACTGAAAAACACATATTTCTATTCTGACTGATTGAAATAAAAAGAAAAAATATTTTGGAGAAAGTCAGCTCAAAGTTTAAGGGCTCAATGGATTTTATAATCAGAAAAGTAGGCTGAAACATTGGCACTTTTGTTTTAAATCTTGAATTTTTAGAATCTGACTCCGGAGAAGCCCATTTGTCTTATTTAATATCTTCCAAACGCCTTGGATGTCAATAAGGTGATGCAAATATCAAAGCATCTAAATGTAGGCTTTATTTAATTTCTGTAGTCTTTATTCATCCTGTCTCATCCCACTCATCCTGTCTAATCACTGAATGGTTTGGGTTGGAAGGGGCCTTAAAGATCATAGAATCCTAGAATGGTTAGAGTTGGAAGGGACCTTAAAGATCATCAAGTTCCAACCCCCCTGCCATGGGCAGGGACACCTCTCACTACAGCAGGTTGCTCCAAGCCCCATCCAGCCTGGCCTTAAACACTTCCAGGGATGGGGCATCCACAGCTTCCCTGGGCAACCTGTTCCAGTGCCTCACCACCCTCACAGGAAAGAACTTCTTCCTAATATCTCATCTAAATCTCCCCTCTTCCAATTTAAAACCATTACCCCTTGTCCTATCACTAGACTTCCTGACCAAGAGTCCCTCTCCAGCTCTCCTGTAGGCTCCCTTCAGATACTGACAGGCTGCTCTCAGGTCTCCCCGGAGCCTTCTCTTCTCCAGGCTGAACAGCCCCACCCCTCCCACCCTGCCCTCATAGGAGAGGTGCTCCATCCCTCTCATCATCTTAGTGGCCCTTCGTTGGACCTGCTCCAACAGTTCCATGTCCTTTCTATGTTGAGGACTCCAGATCATCTTCCTTACCACCTTCCACCAGACCAGCTTGCTCAAAGCCCCATCCAGCCTGGCCACGAACACCTCCAGGGACCAAAGCAAGAAGGAATGTCCCTGAAAGAAAGTACGAGTACAAAAGCTGACAGTCTGACAGATGTGTCGAGTATATCTCATTCACTGAAAGGACGGAAAGCTCAAATTCAAGCTCTGAGCCAAGGGCGGATTACGCCTACTGAGAACGGCGTTTTGCACCTCGCGTCCGTCCGCGTCTCGTTGTCCGTCCGCGTCTCGCTGTCCTCGCCAGTGTCTCTCATCCTTTGCTTCCCGAGGACAGAAGTTTCCTCGGGGGCGGAAGCCACCCGTGAGTGACTGGTGCATTCTGCCCCTGCCCAGCAGGAGGTGGCGCAGAGCAGCAGAGGCCGGTGGGTTGTAACTGCTGTTTACAGGGGGAGCAGCTTTCCTCTGCCTCTCACAGAGGAGCAGTATTATCGGGGAAAAAATTCGTGTTGGACTTCTGACACTTAATATCATGTTGAGCTCTCTCAGCTTTCAAAATCGTATTTGTAATGTTCTGAAGACAGTTCTTTTTGCAATTTTTATAGTGATATCATTGTATAAAAAGTTAATTTAATAAAAATCAGGAAAGGCATCTGCACAGGCTACATTCCCTTTTGTCAAAATTCAAGCTCTGTGGCTGCTATTTTTACGATGTCATCTATTCAAACCTTTATCCTTTGATTATATTTTCCACTGTATTCATGATTACACATTATTCTCTTCAGTCCACTCTATGTATTTTTCACCCCAACTACCTTCAGTCTCTTTCTTGTCTGGAGTTAATTTCTTTTTTTAAAAAATTAATTTCCTTAAGAAGATTGAATTAAATCAAATACATTGTTCATCACCTGAGAAGGTGAGATTTTTCCAGTCCAGGACCCTGAAGTATATAAATGAGTTTCCTACGGAAAATGTCACACAGGTCATTTTTCAGTAGCCTCACTTCCAGCAAAACTCTGGGTGGACAAATATATATAGCTCCAGCTACAGGAAAAGAAGTAATTCATCTGCAAATCAAAAGATGCTGCCACGTAGTTAGAATAACTAAAGACATTTTACTGTAGCGTATTCTGAAGGTATTAGTTTAATTCTGTAGGTGAGATTGTTATCTTGTTTGTCAAAAAAAAAACCCCAAACCCCCTGCAAAGGTTTTAGCCCGTGAAAGGTTTGCGTGAGGCACGCGGGTTCCGGCCGTGGGCCAAACAGTCAGGGCTGCGGTGTCGTGCAGGTGGCAGCCGCGTGCTTTGGGTCCAGGGACCGCTCAGCACCGAACGGTGGGAAGGAGCCGGATGGGAGCAGGGGAGCGGGAGAGCATCCGGGGGATGGATGTTCAGCGAACCTTCCCACGCGCCGGCGGTGGCGTCCTGCTTGTGGAAACCCCGTGCTCGGTCTGTGCTGGTGGAGCTGCCCCGCTGCTGCCAGCTCTTACAGCAGCTCTGGTGCTGACCCCAGGAAATGCCTGGCTTCTTTTAGAAGTTGTACATAACCCCTCGTGTAAAGGAAAATAAATCCCCCGTCGTTTTGGGGCCCCCGGTTTATAAATCAAAGGAGAATTTAAAATATTGGATGCTCATTGAAACATTCAAAATGATCGATCCATAAGCTGAAAAAAGTACCTATCACTATAAACTGAGTATTGCATTTCAATACGGTAATTTTTTTCTTATTTTTTTGTAAGCAACCATATGAGTTCATGGTTATACATTAATTTAAGATAGATACTGGGGCTTATGGTCTCACATAAAACTTACATTTTACTCCACCTTTTTTGTCAAGAACGATTTTTTCCATTTTTTTCTAAAATAAGCGGTTAGTAAACATACAGGTCTACTGTCAGGAGATGTGTTGACACATGAGTGATTGATTTCAAAATATAATATAGTTTTCTATTTATTTTTAGTACTGTGACTTGTTTGACAACAGTTCTATCCTCCCTTTGCAGGTATTCTTTGCTTTTCCTCTTCAGTTTCATCACGTGTATCTGTCCTCCCTAGGCTGTGTTTGCTGTTCAGGTATATGTGCTGTTTACTATGCTTTTTATTTGAATAATACAAATATATGTTGAGTACACAAATAAAATCCTAATTTCTTTCACGAAGGGAACAACAGCAGTTGTTGTCAAAGAATGTATTGGAGCACTGTAAGCAATGTCTAAAACTGTGCTGTAAAGTGCTATTATGTGGTATTTCAGACGAAACAGCAATAATGTAAAGATGCAAAGGAGTATTAGAAGCTCATTCTGTCCAACAGTCCGACTCTGGAAGCACGTAATAAGCAGACTGTATTAAAATTAGGACTTTGCTGTATGTGCAAACGCTTACAGTGATAACTATAAGTGCAAAGCACAAAAATACTGTCAGTGTGAGTTTATAACCTCTTTTTCCTTTGCTTTGTGCCACCTTTGCAATTATTTACATAGTCACATGGACTGCAGGATCATGGTGATTGGGGCCATGTGAGTGACTAAACTTCCATTTTTATTTTTTTTATGCTACTGCTGGATTAGAGTGGGTACAACGTTCAGCGACAGCCCATCTCTGGGACAACATCTGGTCGTCTTGGTGGCAAGGCAAGTCTGGTTTCTCTGTACTGACTTCTCCTGCCTACGGGTTGTGGCAATGTACTGATTTAGGACCATCTTCATCCTAGAATCGCAGCAGGGGAAATCTTGAGCCTGAAGGTTATTTTTGCTTGAAGAAGTTAATGTAATGTTAACTTCCTATATTATGGCTTTCATAAAGTAGTCATGCCTTGAGATCCTTGGCAAATTATATGGCTAATGGGGAGTAAGATAAAAAAAATTTAGTAAGCACGTGAACAATTAAACCTTTAAAAATCATAAGATAACTTGGAGAGCTCCGCGCTGGTGTTTCAGTATATCAGATATGTGCCTGGAAGTCAGTGGAGTTGCCCTGGCAGTTGATTTTGGCTTGGCATTTCCACACTTCCTTATACTCACAGTGAATTCTGAGCTCCGTAGTATTATTGTTAGTCAGTTAAACTTTGAAATGCTTTAAGTGAAGATGTTATCTGAGACAAAATAGAGTGCTCTGCAGGTGTGGATGCTGCAGATTATAACTGTGCTTTAAACTCTGAAGGTTGGAAACTGTCAGGAGACAATTCTGTATCTATTCAGTTCACTCCCATCAAATACAGTACTTTGAATTTTCACGATTAGCAATCTTCACCTACAAACTGCGGAAGGACAGCAGCGTTTTACAGATCTCATTTCCAGTGTGTGTCACGGCATCAGTGGGTTTGTCACTCTCAGCTGTAGTTTCTTCCTGAAACGCGTTTACAGAATTGGGAAGTGTTAAACTAATCTCTACATCAGCATTTAAAAAGCCTAGTGACAACTTGGTATTTTTCCACCGTATTCGAAGTATGAGTGAAAATGCCTGTGGTAGATTTCGAGGTCACTTGTGCATTGAGCGTCCGAAAGGTAACGCTGGGTGTCCGAGAAGGTGCTGGAGATTGTGGTGCTTGAGCGTTGTAGGTCAAACTCGGCATTTGGGTCGTTGCCGCTGAGGTAGCTGGGGATTCCTGGAATAATGGTGTTTTAGTGCAGACCTTGCTGCGGTAAAATGAAGAGGGAATCTGACCTGATCCATTTGTCATCTTTGGAATTATGTATGTGCCTTCTTTATGAGTAAAACTGGATTAAGAGTTGTATGTTGTCATCATTACTGTAGGGCTGTTCATTTAACGACAGTTAGCTATGAATCTTAAAATAAGTCTGTAATATTTGAATTTGGATGCATCTTCCCCATCATGTGCCCGTTTCCTTTGGGTTTTTTAACCCTTACGGTTCACCTAATAAAAAGATTGCAGGAATCAGTTAGCCCCCGCTTGTTTGCCCAGTAGAGTGCTGCTGCATTAGGGCTGCAGTAATAAGCTATACAGAAATAGCTTGTCTAGTGATGCACGTTTTAATGTATAGGCTGATTAAAAAAAAAAAAAAAGAAACTTCAGTGCAAGAAGCATCCCTCTTCAAGACACAGCAAGTAGTTTGCAAAGGGAGAGGCAAGAATTTTGTACCTTATTGAAAAAACAGGTTAACTAAGAGAGGTGGTTTTTGTATAACAGAGTAAAATTTACATACTTGTGTCAAGGAAAGAAACCAAACGCCAAATGCACCGTTCGTTGTAACCAGGAGGGTGACCATGGTCTCTTCTGTGCTGCAAGAGAATAGAACGAGTTTAGGATAAAAGATACTGTCGAAGCTGTTGACTGACGCCCTGAGTACAGAGGAGGGTGGGTTACTCCGACGTAGAGACACTCCTGTAAATCTTGACACATGGACAGGGAAAAGAAGATGCATAATGAGCTGGTAGCTGCGGAATCGGCAGGGACAGGTCATCTTCTTGGGAGGCTCTGGTCAGTGCTTCTTCTAACATCCCCGGCCCTTGCAGCTGCTGAACACCCCATAACCACACGCAAAGGTGAATTAAAGTCTGTTTCATCTGCAAGAGAAAGACATTTAAGTTGCATTTCTTGAACAGTTCTACTGTAGGCTTAATTGTTTTAACAATAAATGGCACCAGTGGCAAAAAAAGGCAACAATTTGTAGAGAGTTAACATGTTCCTAGTTTTGCACATAGTATCTGTTTTCAGAAAGGAGTTACTGGATATACCCACGAGGTTATATGCAAAACTGTTTTAGGATTACCACTTTAGTTTCAATTCATTAATTGGATTTTAAATGGCAGAACATAATTTTCAGTTGAGTAAATTGTAGATTGGGTATGGTGGGGTTATTTTTAATAACGTAAAAAGTGCAAGTTCAAATAGTTTGAAAACTAGGGAAATAAGAATGGAAAATGTTAAGGAATGTTTACTTCTTAAAAGGAAATACGAGAGTCAGAGGAAATGCAGATTTCAGGGAATATTTCTGCAGTTGCAGTTGAAAGAAATGTAAAATAAAGCTTTCCTAACCAAATAAATAATGGAGGCTTGATATAATAAAATTAAACTGAAAGGACAGTAATCTTGTTTAGGCTTATTGAATGTAATTTTTGTCATAGAGGCTGAGAAGGGAGAATGAAGAATAAGGTAGTATGTGAACACAGATTTGTGTCGATGTGAGTAAAGTTCAAGATAAAGTGCTGTTTTTAATGTTGTGAAGTGCTAGGAGCTCCAGAAGCACAATTCATTGGCATGCGCCTTCCTCCATTTTTTATTTTCGTGGTTGTAAACAGCAGTCTAAAACTAAAAGTGCCCTAGTTCCTTATGCTCGGTCTGTTACTTGCTTGTTCTTTCACGTTCAAGCCAGGTTATAAATCTTAGTGCCATATTCTGCTATATGTTTGTAAAACTTTGCTTTCAAAAATATTTAATGACACGAGGCAAGTCTGGAAAGATGGTGGATGTTTGCGGTTTTGCATTAAGTCAATATGTATTGCACGTTAGCAGCTGTGCTTTTACCATGCAGCCCCATAAGGAGGCAAAATCTCATATATGCTCCCTTATGGAACAAAAACGTTGTGAAACTGGCATTAACACACGCCATTCTCTGGTTTTCCGAAGGGAACTGCTGGTTGCTGTTTAGTTTGCAGCGTGACCCTTCTTTTGGGTTAAACACCTGCGGAGCGGGAGGCCGTGCCGCGCGGCAGCCGAAGCGGCGTGGCTGTGCCGGCGGGTCTCCCGGCTCCCGCAGCTGTGGATGCACGGAGCGCTCCGGCGGAACGGCGCCTCGGCCGGTGGCTGCTCCTGGCCCCGGCTGGCAGCGCGGAATCCTGAGAGCCCCTCCGGAAACTGGGGGAGGGACTGAGGCTGCTCCCTCGGAGAGCGGGGCTGTCCCCGTCTCGCCCAAGGGGCTGAGCGGGCGGGCATGGGAAAAGAGATATTCTGACCTTTCGTATTTTATAAAATATCTGGGCGTTCCAGCATGGTGGTGGAATTGGCTGCATAATTGCTCCACAAAGCAGTGGCTGAAGGAGGGAAGGAGGTCTCGCCTCCCACCTTCCTCCTTCCCCGTGCCCGCAGAGCACCCTGGTGAGCGGCTGAGACCGCCTGGCCGGGCCTGCGGGAGCTGCTGGCGGAGGCGGCCCCGTGTCCCCGTGTCCCCGTGTCCCTGTGTCCCCGTGCCCCGAGACGGGTCCCGCTAACGGGCGGGCTGCGGGCAGGGCCTTACTGATTTCCCAGGCTTTTGCCCCAGCGCGACGCAGTTCCCGTCCTGCTCCTGGAGGAGGAGGAGACCTCACCAGGGTCACTGCCGAGCCGCCGTGTCACGTCCTTACTGTCGTTTCCTGCCAGCTGCGTTGTCGTGTTGGCTATATGTTATTTCCAGTAGCTTGGGTCATCCCAGCTGTGTTGCCAGGTGCCCTGCTCAGTTGTCTTCATGCCTAACCACTCGCATTAGCTGTACTCCTCACTTTTTCTCCGTTATTTATATTATTTTGTGTATTTGGGTGCCCAGCTCTTCCGCGACGGCTCTTGGCAGCCCTGTCTGGCAGGCAGGAGCTGTGGTGCCGGGGCGGTCGGCAGCTCGCACGCGTCTCCTTCCCTGGCTGTGGGTGAGGCCGCGGGCGTTTCGGGGCTGGCTGCGCTGTGCGAGCGCATGTGTGCGCCGAGTGCCGGGGAACGCTCCCGCTCCAGCTGTGCCAGGACCGCCTGGGCAGTGACTCGGCGTGTCAGCCCGGCCCCTCCTGAGCGCCCGTTCCGCAGCGCTTGTGCGGGCACCGGTGGCTCCCGGAGCGATGGGACCCACGGCTGTAGCTGGTGCCCGGGGACGGGACGCAGAGCGGCTCCGGCTGATCCCTGCTGCTGTCCCAGCCCAGGCAGCCGCTCTGGGATTTGCCCCGCTGGAGGGTGGGAAGCGGAAAAGCGCAGAGGGGTCACAGCTGCGGGGAGGAGCGGGCAGGACAGGGGACCCAAAACTGACCAACAGGGTGTTCCATCCTATCCGCCTCATGCCGGGATAAAGCTGAGGGAGCAAAGGGCCAGCTCTTTCTTCAGTGGCCGGTGTCTGAGGAGGACTCTGTTCATCTGCCTTTGATCCCAATCTGGAATCCAGATCCAGAACGCAGTTCTCATCCGTCGCTGAGTCCAGTCTGGGACTTCCCCTGTGCCTGCTGGTGGCATGGTTGTCATCCTGGGAGCTTAATACTGTTTTGTATAGATTTCATCATTTTCTTTTTATTATTTTATTCTTTATATTTCATTAAAGTAGTTTAGTTCCTTCTAAACTCTTAAGTCTCTCTTCTCTCTCTCTCGCCTCCCTTCGAAGCGGAGCAGGAGAGAGAGAGCATCTGTTCTTCTGCCCAATGGGACCGATCTGGCCCAAACCACGACAGAACCTGTAGTGTTACAGAGTCCCGGGGGCTGGCAGGAACCTCTGGAGATCATCTGGTCCAACCCCCGGCCAGAGCAGGTCACCTACAGCAGGGGCACAGGGTGGCGTCCAGGCGGGTTGGGAATGTCTCCAGAGTGGGAGACTCCCCCACCTCTCTGGGCAGCCTGTGCCAGGGCTCTGCCACCCTCACAGGAAAGAAGTTCCTCCTCATGGTCAGATGGAACTTCCTATATTGGATTTTATCCCCATTGCCCCGTGCCCTGTCCCTGGGCACCACTGACAAAAGCCTGGCCCCCTCCTCCCGGCCCCCTCCCTGTCAGTGTTCGTGGACATTGATGAGACCCCCCTCAGCCTGCTCTTCTCCAGGCTGAAGAGACCCAACTCCCTCAGCCTCTCCTCACCAGAGAGATGCTCCAGCCCTGAATCATCTTCGTGGCCCTTTGCTGTTCCCTCTCCAGCAGTTCCCTGTCCTTCTGGAACTGGGAGCCCAGCAGTGGACACAGTTCTTCTTTCCTCCTTGTTTGGATTTGATGGCCATACTGTAAATGCAATCTTCAGGTATAGTGCCTCAAAAGTATCCAAGTCATTCCAGACCCATTAGTTTTCAAGAGAAAACTTTTTGCGAATAAAAATTCTTTGCTCAGGGTCATTTTTGAAATCACGTCTCTGCCTGCAGGACTCGCACAACGGAAGGATTTTGAGCAGGGCCGTCCCTTTTACGGGCAGGACACACACAAGGTGTGTGCTTTCTAAAATGCGGTGTGCTTTACGACCCGTACTCTGAAGGAATAACTTTGCTTTATAGAATTATAAACACCTAATGGATTGGTTTTACATTTCATTGTCCTATCCCCTAAATAGAACAGATTTTCATCTTATTAAGAATTCATTATCATTGTGGTAAATGTAGCATATAAAATTACCTGCCACCAGCTGAGGTGGGTGGCAGACACATGGGAGTGACGGTTCTTACCTGAGAACTCAACCTTCCTCGGGCGCCCGGGAGGAGAGGAACACCCCAGCATCAGTCAGAACCACAACAACAGACCTGTCGTGCGTCTTCCACGTAAATACGCTTGGATGGAAGGGAGATAATAGAAATGCTGAAGTTCATTGTGGCAAGATTCAAACAGCTTCTGTTTTATTTTTTTATTAATCAGCATCACATTAATGATTGGAATATAAAGCAGAATTCTTTGCCTATAGGTTTCAGTGGCAGTTTTCCCCAGGGTGGAATTGGGAGCATTGTGAGATATTTTTTGTTTCATTTCAAGGACGTGAAGCCTGGTTCTGCTTATGTCAATGACAAGTTTTTCATTAACTCTCTCCTGCCATAGCCCAGTCAAGCTCAGAATGAAGGAAATACGTGTCAGGCTGCTTTTCTAAAGTAATGGCTTTCACTGAAATAAAAAAAAGTAGCTGAGATTAGCTATAAAACAATTTAAGAATAGTACGCATTCACTAATGTTATCTCCTTCCAAGCTCCAAATATCCCACCACATTAGTATGTGGAGCATGGAATTATCGGTGTAACAATCGGAGAACTCAGATACCCCGTACTGTGTTAGTAAAGGGCTTGATGATGAGAAGAGAAGGAAAATGATGATACATCATTAAAAAAAAAAATTAAAAAAAATCCTGTAAACTAAAATATGTCTGTAAAGATGTGTATAAATACTAGTGTATATATAAAAAGATGTGTTTGAGAAGAGAATTTCCCCCTGGAGTAACTGGAATATCTTAATGTTTTTTGAGTAACAGAAGAAATAAATGGAATATACAGCACACCAGGAGACAAATTCTAGGAGAAAATTTATTATCGACAGGAATTACTTGAAAGAAAATCTTTGGACTATTACCGTGGTTGATTAGCATAATACACCACTTAAAATAATTTTTTGAGTAAATATTGGTGCAAAAGAAGCGTTTTATTTATTGGTAAGCCTTGTCAACAGAACTTTAGGCCTCAGGCAGATTTATCTGTAATTTATTCAGATCTGGGTTTGAGTTTTACCCTGTATTCTAGAGAGAAATGGTAATCTTTCTATTAGAATTTGAGACTCATTCAAAGTACTTTTAACAGAGATTTTTCTTCTACCAGAAGGGATTTAATCACCATTTACTACTCGCCGTTCAGGAGACCAGGCCGATCTGGTCTCTTAGAATTATATTTCTTCTCTATCTCCTATTAAATATTCTGGTTCTGACTACTCAGTCTTGGTCGTATGCTGGAAGATGCTCAGCTTACACAGGAAGTTCGATGTCAGGGAGCTCAACAATCTCAACAGCTCTCAAGAATCCAGTGAAATGGCAGCAGTTTCAAAGTGTTTGTGAAGTAAAAACAAATGATAAAGCAGCCCTGGCCTGTTACTGCCGCACAGACAGTGCAAAGTCATTAGAACCACGGAACACAGGAAGGCTGGCGAGGTATTTTCACAAGTAGCTGTAGTGCTTTTATAGTTCCATGTATTGACAAAGAGCTCAAACCATACCGCAGCGTTAGCAGACATTTCAATAACAAAGCAAACAAAAAAGACAGTCAAAGCTAAAACCAAACCTAAACCTAAACCTAAAATGTTGAATTCTTTGCAGATCCAGTCCCCTGGAGCGTGTGCTTTTCCCGCAGTAGGCACCCGAAGGTAAGACATGTGGGGGTACCTTGGGCTGGGGGGCAGTGTTGCGTGGCTGAGAGTACATTATTTTAGAGTTCTTGTCTGACTGCATACCCCACCCAAAAATGAATGCCCTACCGTTCAGTTTGGAGGGATTCGGGCAGCCAATATTTAATTCTTATGTGTAAATCACGATTTTAAAGGGCTAATTAAGAGTAGATATATGTGTTATTCATATCGAAGTGGGTAAAGACAATGTTGCAAACTGATTTTCTTTAGCATTACTCACATGTAAACACTTTTAAGTGTTTAAGTAAGAGTGGCCTGATGTGCAGGGCTGTGGATTTCTCATTGTTACTTTTGGTGGGTGACCAGTCTCTTGGTCACAGAGGCCACCTGTGCGCATTGTCGTGTTTGAAAAGCCCGGCCACGCTGTGACGCCGGTTCTTTATGTATTCACCGTAACGGCCTTAAGTGCAGAGAAGTCACCCGTCTCCTGGAGGTTCGCTCCTGGGATTCACTTTGTCTACAGATCTGGTATATAAAAATGGTTTCCATTTCCTTTATTTTTCTTTGAAAAATTTTCTTCATTGAAAAGGTCAGTCACATAGGTGTCATATAACTTTCAGAATTGTTAAAAAAATGGGAGATGTAAACTATTTCTTAATTATGAAGTTATACAGTGTACTTTTTCCAGATAAACAGCAACTTTATCCTTTGTCTCCCTTTGAAGCATTTTTTTATATATCTTGATGTTATATAATAAGCAAAATACACTTCAAAACCTTGTGTAAAAGGTTTTGACATAGAAAATCAAATTATATTAAGTCAACAGTCCTTAAAGTCAATAGAAATGAGTTTGGATGCTGATAACAAAATACATGACAGGCAGGTAAGTGTCAGCAAGTTGTGAGAAGACAAGCAAATTAACATCATTTTGTTAAATATTTTCAGTGTGGCAGATTAATGATTTTTAAATGTTTTTCACAGACCAAAATCAGATTTATTTTTCTCAGCTGAGACTGCAAAATCATCTTTATAAACCGGGACTGTACATTTACATATGGGCTGTGCTAGATGTATAAAGATTCTGATTTGCTGTTATGGCATCACTAAATGTTCTTTGACCAAAAGTAGCTTGAGTGAAAAGTAATTGAAGGTGGGGCTTTTTTGGAGAAAACCTGTAAGATTTAATATATGGTAAATACCTGTTTTTCAAACTGGCAACCTGTCACAAGTGGGGTCCCCCAGGGCTCGATATGGGCCCCAACGCTGTTTACTGTCTTCATGAGTGATCTGGATGATGGGGTCAAGTGTACCCCAACGAAGTTTGCCGAGGATTCCAAACTGAGCGGGGAAGTGGGCACTTGGGAAGGAGAGTCACCCTGCAGGGAGACCTGGATGGACTGGAAGAGTGGGCTGACGAGACCCTGAAGAAGTTCAGCAAGGACAAGTGTCAGGTCCTAGGAAAACATGATCCAGGAGCGCAGCAGAGGCTGGGATATACCCAGCTGCGGAGCAGCTCCCTGGAAAGGGACCTGGGGGTCCTGGTGGTCAGCGAGCTCAGTAGGGATGAAGAGTGTGCGGCTGTGGCAGAGGAAGCCAATGGGATGCCGAGTTCATCCCCGAGGGCAGCAGCAGCAGGGATGGAAGGAGTCATTATCCCACTCTGCCCAGTGCTGGTCGGGCCGCCCCTGGAAAACGGCATTCGGTTTTGTTCCTGCTGTACAAAGAAGATGTGGACAGGCTGGAGAGGGTCCAGAGAAGGGCCACCAAGATGATCCAAGCACTGGGAAGGCTGCTGTACGATAAAGTGCTGAGAGAACTGGGTTTGTTCAGCCTTGAGAAAAGAAGGCTTAGGGGAGACCTTACCACCGTGTTCCAGTACGTAAAGGGTGGCTGCAAAGAAGATGGAGACTCCCTTTCTACAGGGAGTCACATGGAAAAGATAAGGGGTAGCGGGTACAGGTTCCTGCCTGGGAGATTCTGCTTGAACACGAGAGGACAATTTTTCACAGGGAGAACAATCAGCCACTGGAATAATCTCCCAGGGAAGCGGTGGATTCCCCAACATCGGACACTTTCAAGATTCAGCTGGCCAGGGTGGTGGGCCATCTTGTCTAGACCACACTTTTGCCAAGAAAGGTTGGACCAGGTAGTCCTTGAAGTCACTTCCAACCTGGTATTCTCTGATTAATATAATTTTTTTAGTTTGACTTAAAATGTCACAGTTTTTAATGAACAGTACTGAATGTGTTGGAATGACTAGGTGACATATACTCTGAAAGCTGCAGCTTTGATGGCTTCATCTTAGTTGCAGCTGACCCAGATAAGAGTCCTGCTCTTTAGCACACTAGATTATGTCGTTTGGGGGCGGGGGGGAAGGGGAGGAATTATTTTTAAAACAGGATCTGCCGTTCCGTGCTAAGGGAAAGTGCCCTACATCTGTCTCTGCCAGCAAAATTCAGGCTCAGCAGTTTGATATGACACTAATTTACTTGCAGAGAGATTTATAAAGCTTCATAAATAGCAGAACAATGTGATTAGATAGTACTTCTGTTGATTCAATTACAACTGAGGTTTAAAGATACTAAGAAAAAAATCAAATGGCTCAAGCTGGAATTAAGCTTTCTTAGTGGAACGGGGGAAAAAAAGTCAGCAGTGATGAAAAAGAAACAAAGAATTTCTACTGTGATCAAGCAGGGGAACCATTTCTGTGATGGATGTCTAGCATCGAAAGATGGAATTCTGAACCACACGTCATTCGTGTTTGGGATCTAGATTTCATTTATAACTTTAGTGAAATGTTTTAAAATGATTTATTTCGGTTTCCACTGAACTCGCATCTTTTCATGCAGAATGGATTATGCGCTGGATCACCCCCTCATAAATGTACCCAGAATACTGCGAGGACCTTTTTGGTAGTGACATATTGCGCTTTTATTCCCTTTAATGTGCGATGTCAGCAGTTCTCTGATGTCTGTTTTTAAGCTGAGCAAGGCAGGAGTTTCAATTAACGCCCGGCATACAAATCTGGTTGTGGTGTCGCCAGTTCAGCCGTGTGTTACGGCTGTGACGTGCCTCTTGCTGCTCGTCGGCGCTGGACGGATTCCCGGGAGAGCAGAGGATTCTCGGCTGAAACCGGTGGGGCGGGCGGTTGAACGCTTCAGCGCGGGGTTGAGGACCAGTAAGTCTTCAGTCGAAATTCTCCAGCAGACAAGGATTTATTTAGAAAAAGGTTTTAACTGCCATTATGTAAAGCTTGGCTCAGCGTTTTGGCTCAGCTCCTTATTTGAAGAAATTTACAAATATGTACATGTGTGCACGAAGTAAAGCCATTTCTGTATTTTTCTGGCAAAAGCAGTTTTTTTAGATGCTGTTTCAGGTTGAAGGAAACATTTTGTATCTATAAAAATGCTGAAATACTCACCAGGTGAGAGAGGGCAGGAGGAAAATGAGCACTGAGTGCCTGGCAGTAGGGAGGGAAGGCATTTAGAAAGTTGAATATCTGTATTTCAGCCGTCGCAGTAACAAATATTCAAACACCGTGTGATGTTTGGTTCAGTCATTCCAAGAAGTACGAGCTGTTTTTCTCTCAGCCCACTAAATCAGTTTCCTAACGAGTAAAAATGAGCAGTTTGACCAGTGATGGGGGATTAGGACACAAGCCTCAGCAGAGTGTGCTCCTACCCGACCCTGCCCTGCCGGAGAACACGATGTGGCTGCTGCTGCTAAAAGGCTCATGTTTGGTACCCGTCTTTAAGCTGGTGGCTTCCCAGCGAATGTGAAACGGAAGGAAAAGTGGTCTTGTGAATCCCTAATCCTTGTGTCCTTCTGAGGATTACTTTCTGGGGTTTGGTTCTTTTGGTTTATGTTTGGGTTTTTTTTGTTGAGTTTGGGTTGGTTTTGCTTTTGTTTTCTGGAGAGGGAGAATGGAAAGGAGGAGATGATAATCTGTTTGCCTGGTTTTGGTTCCATTCATGTATTCTTTATAATTTGAGCCATTAATGAATTGTGGAATTTCTTGGAAAGGATGATACAAAAGGCCTTTGTAGACTTTTCCACTGAGAGATTCCTTGAAGGCAGAAGTGCTCTGACATGCTTGTTGTTTTGAAGTATGTCTAACTGACAGATACATCAAGTAACTGTCTATGAAGAAACACTTCCTTTATGAATACAGATCAAGGAACACGGGTTTAAGAAATGAAGAATAGGGTTTTGAAATAATTTGACAGCGTGTTTCCTAGTAGGACGTAAGGGTAGCAAAAACTTTTTTGTTCTTTCAGGTTATTTTATGTTTAGCAAAGTTTGTTAATTTATTGACAGTCGTGCATAAGTGTATGTGTATGGTGTAATAATAAAGTAATAAAATCAATGTATTTACAGAGGGCTAAGAAGTTCTTTGTAGGATACTCTTGATGGCATCTGCAGGCAAGCAGAGAGAAGCAACTGGATGTGAAGACCTTATTTGCAAGCATTTTATTCCATGGCTTGAAAAGATTTGAAATTGAGCCAAATACAGTATTTGCTGGGAATTATATTGAGAGAGACGGTTGTCTACCAGTCATGTTAAGGATTGTGCTTCGCGGCATAAGGATTATGCTTAACAGTGCCTCCCTATGCTACAGTAGTGTCAAAACCCTTGGGCTGAGTCCGGAGGGGGAGAAATGCCTCTTGGAGCTGCAGGTTTGGGGTCTTGTGTGTCCCTGTTTCCTCTGCAGAGCTGCCGCAGGAGGGGAGAGCCAGGTCACGGCGGGGCAGCTGGGCGCTTCTCCGGGGTCCCCGAGGGAGCAATAGACCTGTGCTCCTCTGCGCTGGAAAAGGTCTCCAGAAGCCTCCAGCACGTGCAGTCCTCCAAGCCTGCCACGTGAACTGTGGCTGCTGTGAAACCAGCGCTGGAAAGAGGCATCTGAGAGCCACCAGGGTTCTTCCATTGTGTCGGTACTCCGGGAGACCATTTGTAACATCACTACGCTTGATTGTGGTGTTTTCCAAAGCTGCTGTCTTACTGTCCTTTGCTTTTGCTTTCTGAAGTATAGTGAATATTTAAACATGAGCTGACGTAGCATTTGAAAATGTGGAGGTATTTCCCATGAGGGGGAATCCAGCTGGTGTGGTTTATTTCTCCAGTTTTCTGACGGCGTCCTTAGAGGGATGGTAGTATCAGTCGTTAGGAGCATCTAAACATGGAACTTCTGTCTGCACTCTGGAGAAGATTAGTGCATAGGGATTAATGCTGTTGGAATTGTGTGTAGGAAAAAAAGGGGTGGTTTTGAAGAAGGTAGGTAGGCTGAAGACCCTTCCTCCCGGTTGAGTCCTCACTCTGAGCCTGTGTGTATTTCAGTCGATGAAGTTTTTAATAACATTAAACTGTTGGCTGCTGCCACCTCAGCGAACGGAACAATGAAATATCCCATCACAGCTGGGGAAAACACCAGCACCAACTTCTGTGGTTCTGTCAGGAAATGAATTCATGGGACCTGAACTTCCTTTACAAGCTGAGTGATTTCCAGTTTCACGAGCCAGTGAAGATGCCACCAGTCCTTATTCAGCGTTGGTGGGAGCCATTACCGTGCAGTAGGGTTGCAGAAGCCGTGGAATGGAGATGCTGTAGATCCAGGTGCTGGTCCCTAATAAGAAAATAAAAAACTTGGTCTTTTGTCATAAGTGGTCAGATATAAGCCCGTGGAGACCCCTGACAGGGGCTGGAGCCCTACCAGAGCCGCGCGGGCCCTTGGCGCCATGGTGGCACTCCGTGTCTGTGTGTGTACCTATGCTTCGGCGCCTTTGTTCTTGGAGCGCTATTTTGGTGACCCCCGTTGTCTCATTGGTTGTGGCTCTTTGGATTTCGTTGTGAATTAAAGTTAGTTTATTTTCTGTGTGAAGTACTCTTGGGCTGCCTCCGTAACACCCCGTTCAGTTGCTTGCAGAGGAAATCCTATTTGTCTGTTATAGTTGTTTGCAAGAAATATGTTTACGCAGAACTTGTATAGCAGCTAAGCCTACTGCTTGGTAGGACAACTGTATTCTCTAAGGCTCTCTTCATTAAAATGGTTGGTTCAGTCCCCTTATTACTTTTTTCCTCTTGGAAGGCCATGACCTTTCCATGAAAAATACAGCCACAACACGTCTGGGAATGTTTACCCAGAATGTTGTCATGTTCTCTGCAGTCAAAAGAGTTATGGTCATTTGTTTTCAAATTAGGAAAGGAAAATACAGACATGTAACTTAGAAATGTGCAGAGTTCCCTTGGATGCAATCTGTCCTTTGAAGGAAAAAGAAAGAGGAAAACCAACAACAACAAAAGAATACTCAGTGGGATCTACCACTGACTTTTTCTTTATATTGTTCTAGAAGTCCAAGTGCTTACAAATAAAGTACACTGAGAGGTAATGACATCCCGAGGGAATCGTACTGAAACAATGTTCTGATTTTCCAGAAGAAAGATTTCTGCTGCCAGCAAGATCAGGATCGTGTTATTGGCTGATGAAAAGTATTCACAATTTGAATTTTATCCTTAACAATGCAGAAGATAAAACCCCTCCAAAACCCCAAGCCCCTTCCAGTTGCATCTGTTATGCAAATAATAGAGAGCGTAGAAGTGTGACTAATAAAGTATAAAATTATGCATTTGTTAATTCAAAAGAATCATTTAACTAATCTAAGTGTTAGAAGCATATAAAAAGTGATCAGGTAACTGTTTGTCTTTTAAACAATAATATTTTCACAGCATGCAAGAAAGACTAACTTTGTAGCTTTGCTCTATGTTCAACAGAAAAATAAAACCAAATAATTATTCTCTTAGTCATGTAAATATCGTCAAATGGATCTTTTGCAAGTGTGACTGAATTACCTGTTGCTTGTTCGGATGCATTTTTGGGTAGAAAAAAACCCCCTGAAAAGTTGAAATCTCTCCTCACCTTGACAAACACAAGCAAGAGCTCCAGGTTATCTTTCAGTAAATATTAACACCTAAAACATTCAGAAGAGGTTTGTTTTAAGCTCGTTACTTCTCCACAAAACTTCCATTGAACCCTCAGGGTTCAAACATGTAACCGCCCGTCAGAAGACGTGTGTGACCGACTGACCCTGGTGCTTTCCTGCTGCCTTTGATACCAGCCAAAATCCTGTAGGCTTTCTATGAAAAAAACGTCTTCTTATTCTTTGATTCTTTGGTGTGCTGGACCTTTACGTCAGAAATCTGTGGCACTGGGCTCCAGGACTGCTATTTTTAGTCTCTCAGTATGTTTGGATGAGGAAGATCATCATCTTGAAAGGTTTGAGCTAAGGAAGAGTCAATGTAATGTCTTCATTTGCATTTCCCAGCATAGACAGCATAGTCTGGAAAAACAGCACCAAGGAGGGAAAAGAAACCGAGTTTGACGTCGTTAGTGAAGGTGAAATGACTGCAGTCTCTCCCAGCAGCTGGGGATCCTGCCCCATTTTCTCCTGAGACCCTGCTTACATCGTGTCCTGTATCTGGCGTTGTCCTCCTCAGAGACCACCTGCTGCCAAAGGTGATTTCCTCTGTCCAAACCACTCGCGTCCACTTTGCTGCTGCTTCTCTTTTCCTCCAATTTATTTTGCCTCGAATTCGTGCAGGCAAAAGAGCAGTGTCACAACTAAATCAAGGACGGGTTCGCTTTTCTGACCACGTGGGTGTTCTGCTGGCAGATGGGTCTCTTCCCCAGTTCAGCAAAGGGCAAACCCCGAGATGTCCATCATCAGAGCGGTGAAGTGCTCCATTCACACCACTTTGTACACGAGTTTACGTGCTGACAAATACTATGGCTAAAAACCCTGCCGGGGATTCAGGGTGTTGGGCGCCATTACTGATACTCGTTCTGGGCTGTGGTCTGTTCAGTCGGTCACGGCAGAGTGCTGTGGGGTTTAGACAGACAAAACACTTTTTTGAGGAATATCTTGTTAGCAGCGAACACGTATTAGCCAACGGTATTTAAGTGCTGAAGCTTAGCTGCACAGAGGCAGCATGGCTATATATCTGTGTACACCTGAAGACTTGCATAAAGTATATTAACTGGGGAGACTAATTGCTTGGCTTCCATTATTGGGATTTTTGCAGTGAACCTCACTGAAAAATTATGCCTAGAAATTTGTTCTGTATTTACAAATTGTAGAATTTAGCTAATTAATTAAACTAAATGTCTATGCTAAGTGACTTGCCTGTAATTTAGTGCAAAATTTGCAATGCATTTATTGGGTTCCAGGGCATTTCACTTGTGGCATGTTAGTTTAGCAAGAGCTACTCAGAGTTTCTGTATAGATTCTGACAGCTGTAACATAAACAATGTATTACTGTCTCTTTCTTGTACACCTGCGTGCATTTCATTTACCTGTCCATTTTCTCTTTAATCTGCATTGCAAACAAGCTCCAGCTGCACACCTCAGCAGCTGGTGTTATAAAAAGACACCTAAGAAACATTTATGAATTCATAAGGTGACTAAATATTTTAATATAGCTGCCTCAATGTATCTAAAATCTGTAGTATGTATGGCGATGTAGTAAGGTGTTAGCGCAGTTTCTAAAGAATTAGTTGTCCAGTTTTCGAATTACCTTTGCCAGAAGAGACGTGTACATGATTCACGAAGCTGGAAATCTGTGCAACGCAGCGCATGCCTTAGAACACGTGGGAACCAGCAGAGAGGAGTCGGAGGAGGACTCTAAGGGGGACCTGGGAGTGCTGGTGGCCAACAGGATGCCCATGAGCCAGCACTGTGCCCTGGTGGCCAAGAAGGCCAGTGGCATCCTGGGGGGCATCAAGAGGAGCGTGGCCAGCAGGTGGAGGGGGGTCATCCTGCCCCTCTGCTCTGCCCTGGGGAGGCCACAGCTGGAGTCCTGGGTCCAGTGCTGGGCTCCCCAGTTCCAGAAGGACAGGGAACTGCTGGAGAGGGGACAGCGAAGGGCCACGAAGATGATTCAGGGCTGGAGCATCTCTCTGGTGAGGAGAGGCTGAGGGAGTTGGGTCTCTTCAGCCTGGAGAAGAGCAGGCTGAGGGGGGTCTCATCAATGTCCACGAACACTGACAGGGAGGGGGCCGGGAGGAGGGGGCCAGGCTTTTGTCAGTGGTGCCCAGGGACAGGGCACGGGACAATGGGGATAAAATCCAATATAGGAGGTTCCATCTGACCATGAGGAGGAACTTCTTTCCTGTGAGGGCGGCAGAGCCCTGGCACAGGCTGCCCAGAGAGGTGGGGGAGTCTCCCACTCCGGAGACATTCCCAACCCGCCTGGACGCCACCCTGTGCCCCTGCTGTAGGTGACCTGCTCTGGCCGGGGGTTGGATGGGATGATCTCCAGAGGTCCCTTCCAACCCTCAACATTCTGTGATTCTGTAAGGTACTACCACCAAAAGTTCTTCTCCTATTTGCATTCTTTTATCCATTTGTTGGATTTTGAAGACTTTCTAAAATTTTCTCTAAAGAGGATTCTGCCTCGTATTCTTCTTTGCATTTCTACATGGCTTGCTATGGCTCACACTCAGGATTTGGTGGCTTTTGTAATTTTGTCGGGTCTGTGGAGCATTTGAATGGAAAAGGTTTCTTGGGCTAGACTGCAGAAAAGATTGCAGATATCGAAATTACCGTTTGAACCGCACTTGAGCAGTTAAATGCAAATTTGGGGTCCTATAAACCCTGCTGAGCTATTGCCTAATCCTAAAGGGATCTAACCTGTGAGTGGACCCTAATTTCAACCTCAAGGAAAAACTCCTTGTGTCTTGACAGTGATGTCTGTCTTCATGTCCAAGTCATGCTTATGACCATCTGGTTTTAAGAAAATTTTGTCGACTAAAGGATTCTGATGACTCAGTCATGAAAAACAGCCGAGGGTGCTTCTCAGACCTGTGCAGAACTGAGTTCCCTGGAAAACGCAGCAGTGCTCGGCAGTCGGCTTTGAAATCTCCTCTTCTCCTTTGCTGTTACGAAACGTGCCCAAGAGAGGAGATTCTTCTGTTTCACATCTAACAATCTGGATGTTTTTTAAAATACATAGGTGATCTCTGGAAAAGGGACCAAAATTGAGGTTTCCCTGCCACTGATTTTTGCTTGCGTTTTTGGGGTTTTTTGCTCCATTGATGTATCTGTTAAGTGCAAGAAAGAGAAGTAAAGTCAACAGTGCTGCAAATTTCAGCTTTTACTGTAATCTTTCCTACTAATTTTAGTTTACTTAAATGTTACCTTAAAGTTTAAAAAAAACCTTCAATATGTGCAGGAAGAATCAAAATTAGCAAAGCAAGGCATCCCAAAACTAACACGTCATAATTCAGCTTCACTGTGTTAAATGCAATATACCTTTTATAGTTAATTATATTCCTCTCNTTCTTGTTCAGGATATGAGTTGAACAGGACTCTAAATGAAAAAGGGAAAACTGGTTGCTATTTTAGTTAGGTTTCATCTTGAAATGTGTGGCTTGATGTTCTGATTTATAGATCATCCATGTCTAGCTCAAAATACAAAATACTAATTTCCTCATAACCTTGCCTTTGTTTCTCAGCTGTATAGCGCCTGAGTGCTTCACAAGCAAGATTTGGTTGATTGATATCGCTGAAGCTCTGCGAGTGAGGCATGGATTCACACCCTGCCAGGGGAGAAGAAAGCTACAGCTCCCACTGATTGCAGCTGCAGCTGAGAATTGTCTGGGCTTTAACAGCTCAGACCTTCAGATTCCGAGTGAGGTTCCCAGAAACACGCAGATTCTGGTGGCCTGTCACGCGCGTGCTTTGAAACTGCTGCATGGCTGGAGAGAGGGACCAGGTGAGAATCCAGTTTCTCAGCACAGCATCCAGCCATCCCCACCTTTAAGAGGTGATGCCAAGGCTCTGTTAATCCCCTTTATTACCGTCGGGTTGCTGCAGACAAATGCGTCTCCGTAGAGCCCGGAGATCATTCGCCGTGCGCTCTGACAGGAGGGAATTCTCTCGGAGTGGGATGGGATCACGCAGTTACCGGCTGTGCAGGCTGATGTAAAGGGCTGCGGTACAAAGGTGACTGTGACTGACTTTTCTCAGCTGTTAAACTCACAACCTCAAAACTTCTGTCCTGCTGCCACCTGCATAGCATTTCCTGATCCCTTTGTGACTCACAGCTTTTTGCTTATGGAAAAGAATTATTTCTGTTAACTCCATTCCAAAGAGTTCTATTTCATCACCAGTTTTTTCCAGTGCTAGCATAATGTGTTAGTCAAGTAATTTACCTACTAAAAACACAATTCGGGAGTGAATAAAATTTCCCATAGAATTGGGTTGAATTCAGAATACATTTTGGTTCTCTGACTGGGGGAGGAAATATTTGGGAAAGTTTTTTCATTTTTGTTCCATAGAGTAAAAGAGATTAGGGTTTTTTTCCACTTACAAAGAAGATTAATTAATATTAAAACCATAATATTTCTTAACACAGAGGCTTTAGTCCAAGCTCATCTGAAATATCCTCTTCTTAGTCAAACAAAGCCCTTATTTTGGCAAAATGATATTGTTTCTGTTTTTCTTGGTTGAGGAAGAAACCCAAACAGAAAGCCCCAACTCCAAGTAACTCCTCAGTTCTTGCTCCCACCTTTTTTCGCTCTTCTTTTTCTTTTTTCGTGTTTTTCCCAAGCTGTCCTGTGCTGCGTGGTTCTACGCTTGCTTGTCCCCATCTGATGATCTGCTCTTTGCTCCTTCATGCTCAGGTTCCTGCGTCAGTTCTTCCTCTCTGGGCTCATCACCGTTACGGATAGTCATCGAATTTTCTCAGAGCAGCTGGAGTCCAGAAGTGACCTGGAGAATCGAGGGGAGAAAAAGCATCTCCCAGTCTTTAACTTTCTCACGGAGTACAACGAATACAGTGAGTTATTATGCAGTGGTTGTGCATGCCCTGCACAGCACAGGAATATAGTCAGGGAAGGCAAATCGTTGCAGAATTTAACTGCTAAATTCTGACCCATGTTACTTCACTGTATGCCAACTTAATTCTTAAAGATTTAAAATATAGGATGATCTTCAGGATCTGGAAAATCTGGAAAAGGCAAATGTCTGACTCTAGTCAGTTCTCTCTTCAGGTTTCATGTTCTGCTGCAGACTTTGGGACTTCTGTGTGAAGTGGCTCTAATTGTTTAACAGGACTAAAAGCGTATTTCTTACTGATTTTGTTGTTAGAAATGAGTGAAACCTGTGAAAGGTTGGACCAGATGATACCTGAGGTCCCTTCCGACCTGGTATTCTGTGATTGAGTCTTTTTTGCCTGAGAGTTGTCTAAGAAATTTAATCTGGGACAAACAGCGTGTGAAATTTTGATGATATTGGTCTAAGTTTTGCCAAAATTACTTGTAGCTAAATGAAAAAAAATTAAATGAGAATACTATAAACTTCTAGGTAGCGATCCTTGGCAGAGAAATTCTTTCCTGATGACTTCAAAAGCCAGGCATACTTTGACCCAACACAGTGACTGGACCATTCAAGTGCCTCCCCTGAGCGAATTCCTGTGGGAGTTCACCTCTCCTGAGATAAAATGTCTCCAGTAAGAGAAGGAGCTCTGGGTGCAAGAGAGTCCAGCCAGGAGTTACACATTGCAAGAAACCAGGCTTCACTATAACAACCTCTAGTGTCTCCCCCCCTCTTCCCCCACCCTTTTTTCTTTTTCTTTCTTTTCTTTTTTTTTTTCTTCTTTTTCCTGCACTAGTCTCTTGTTTCAGTCATCATGCAGTCTCACTGCAGGGATACTAACAATGTAAATTACGTTTCCATGCTTCATGGGGCAGTTTTGCCTTTGGATAGTGGCTATTCTGTTTTCTAAGCAGCTGATGGATTTGAGCAGCCTGCTGTATTCACTGAGGTTTCGCCAGCGTGGCTGTAAGCAGAATTTGACCGATAAAATGGTCTTTTTCTTCTCTGCAGTATTGCTTGCATCTGCTGGTGACAGGGTTGCTTGTTTTATCTTAGTGCTTTTATCTGTCCTACTCTCCAGTAAGACCCTTCTTCCAAATGGCTCCATGCTTCCAGGTGTATTTTAATAATTCATCACAAAAAGCTAGAGTAAGCAAGATAAATAACACAGTGTGATCTATGGCTGCACCTCAAAGGCAGGAAGCACAAATCGTGTTTAACCACATAAACATCAAGCTCTCTTCCCACTTTACAGACAGGGAGTGGTACACTTGGTTAAAAAATGCCTGATTTATAAACACCTTTAATATTTAAAAAAAGGAGAGATGGGTGGGATACTTCACACAAAACAGATTGTAATTATTTAAAAGGAGCATTATTCAACAATATAAAGGTGCATTCATTTTTTTTCCCAAACAATATTAATATAAAACTCTACACGTTCCTTGGCGTCTGTCCAGTCATCACATTTCCCTGTATTTCTTGAGACGGTTGGTGAACCATTCCCAGTGTTCACTGCGTGCTCTCTGGCTTTGGTGGTCTGAGGGACAGCAAATAAGAGCTAAACATCCCCAAATACTGGGCAGCTGGGCAGTGAAGAGGTGTAAAATGCCAATGTGTAGCGGGAAAGAGAGCAGACTTTTTGGGATACCCAGTGGAAAAAAGGGTGGAAGCTTATACTGTTCATAATAGCATTAGCTTCTGCTCTTTGCCTTCTGTTCCAGTTTATGGATTAGAGAAGGGGATTAGGGAGCCACGGGGAGAGCAGGGAGATAAGGTTCCCTGTGCAGATGCCAGGGAGCAAACTCTGGCTGTGATATGGATGCTCCAGGAGATGTGCCAGCCGTGTCCAGCAGCGTCACAGATCTTTGCGCTCACTGGTTTTCTAGCACTTTTCTTCTTTCTTGGCAGCCTGCAGAAGCTCTTCTGTTCTCTACAGTTCCCCACAAATCCAATGCTGTGCTACGTCTTAAAAAACCCCTTTAACTTAGATATTTGTGTACTGCAAGTTTGCATTCTGATAAACTTTTGGTCTTCAACTTACGCTTTTCCTTTGGTCCCAAGTCCAGTACTTGCACCTTTCTCTTCACGTCTTCCCCCTCCCCATAATTCTTTTAGTATTACGAAGTGTCCCACTGGGTTGTGTAACATTAGGAAGCGTCCCACTGGGTTGTGTAACAGGTCGCACTCTAAGTCATTGGCTCAAGATACGGGGATGATCAAATGGTTGGGTATATGTACTTTTAAATAAGAATGATAATGTAGGGAGATAAAGCTCCTCTCATTCACCAGGACTCTTGATCTCTTCCACTAATTCACCAGCCGTAAGTTGTGCAGAAGAAGTTGGGTACCTGTGGACTCTTGCACACTGACAACTAGGATGCTTTCGTGTAATTGGAATAGTCCTGGGAATATTAGTGAAACGGAATGAATTTGGGCAGCACCCAGAGGGGTTAGTGCGTTGTGAATGTTTCCAATACTTTCTTTATGCTGTAGTGATCTTGAGAGAGCCAAGTGTGCGTATGAATCAGTGGCCATGTAACGTAGGGTATTAATAATGTAACTACCAAATACAATCATTGCTGGAGGAAGTACCTAAAAACACACTGCATTCCACAGCAGTTAATGTGAGCCCGTCTCTTGTCTGTCTCTGTCACCTTTTCTGTGCTCTTTTAAGGACAAAAAGTTGGCTATTGCCCTGTTAGAGGTCCCGTCCTCCTGTCTGTCCTCCTCCCTCTGCCAGACGGAGGAACGGGACGGCGTCGCGTTGCTCAAATTGTGCTGGGCGTGGGAAGAAAGCTTTACCTTGTGTTTTATGCAGCAGCTAAATGATTTCCCTGATCTGTTTCAGGCACTTAAGTGCTGCTTATAACGTGTGCTGCTGGCATTAGCAGGTGTTTGCTTGGGGTAGCCATAAAGCCTTTTAAAAGACTTCGGAATGTCAGTATCAGTTAAACAGCCATGGTGGGAAGTTAGCTACTGTGGAGACTTCGTGGAAATTTCCAATGCAGAGCTTTTCTTCAAAGAATTGTATCAAATTTCCATTCATCTGTGACCGAAGGTGGTCAATTGGATGCCTCCAAGAGTAAGACTCTTCTGAAGCCACGTGTGCAGGGATTTCGCTCATAGTCTCCGCACCGTCGCTCGGCCGTCGCTGGTTCCATCAGACCGAGTGTTCCTGCCTTACACATCTCACACACCTTCTGCTGGGAGCAAACCCTCCCGCATTTGGGTTTTTCCTTCTCTTCCCCTGACAAGCCTCTCCATAATTCCTTACGATTTCCATTGGCGCTGTTCTGATTGTGTTAATTTATTCTTTTCTCCCTTGCTTGTGAGGAAAGATCTTGGCTTTTCAGACATCTGAGTAATCACTGAGAGAATATGTTATATCTTGTGTGTAAATACCCAGCTGAAACTAGAGTTAGGGACAGACGTCTCAATGGAAGAGGGATAAAACTTGTGAACTATTTTAAATTAGAGATAATTAAAAATACTAAAATTAATCAGATAGCTAACATGAACTGAATGCACCTGACGTACTACATCCTTAACTTTCTTCCAGAACATGAGGTACATAGCAGTTATGGTAATGATTTTTTAAAGCTGTATTTAACAATGTGCTATTCATCAGCTGTGTGAGGAATATACATATATTAATAGGAATACATAATATATTAATTTATTCCAGCAGCTAGGAAATATTTACAGTGCTTTACGTACAACATTTTACATGAACAGTTTTTACCTTTTTATCTCTGATGTTCTCAAAAGAATTTGAATTTCACTCTGGTCTATGTTTCTGCTGACTTAGCTGCAAGAAAATAATGGTAGAATAACTGATCAATACTAATGCACCTTTTAGCAACAAGATCATCAGTAGAAAGGACCTAGAGGTAGTCCCTGCTGTTACAAAATTGTGCATTGGATATATAATTGTACAATAATTGATGAATTTTCTTTTTCTCCAAGGTCCTTACATCAGAAAGAAAACTAATGTTTTCAAGCTGACAGAAATCATATCTCCTCTCCTCTCCTCTCCTCTCCACAGTGATATTGATGAGGTGATTTTTAAGAGTTTTCAGATACTGTGCTGGCATGATTTTTTTCAAGGAGTCTGATTTATGTACAATAATTGATGAATTTTCTTTTTCTCCAAGGTCCTTACATCAGAAAGAAAACTAATGTTTTCAAGCTGACAGAAATCATATTTGCCTAAAAAAAAGAGGACAATTTTGAAAGATCAGCGAAGCATGAACCTCTCTGACAACTGTGGTAAGCAAAAATATTCGTGACCGTGTTTTTGCTTTTTATTTCTGGTCAATTTCTGTCACATACCGTTTACTTTCGGTTTATGTAGATAGTGCCAAACGTGACTTGGCGTGCTTAGAGCATTTGACTTCATCATTTAGTAGACTGTATTTTTTCCTCACAATCTGTATTGAGATACGTAGTGCCCTGGCATGGTCTCAGACAACACCGTGTTACTGAACGTGGTTTTCTTCAAATAATGTGTAACAGATGTCATTTGCTTTTGAGGTCACTTGAAAGGCGTGTAGATGTGACACTTAGGGGCATGGTTCGGTGGGACTTGGCAGCAGTAGGTTTACGGTTGGACTTGATGATCTTAAAGGTCTTTTCTAAGCTCTATGATTCTATGAAAGGCTGTTACTAACACAGCAAAAAATGTTTCTCAATTAAGTACCTTCTTAGATACCGATTGGGATGTCTCCCTGCATTTTGTTGAAGAGAATGGTAACAACGTTTCTCATGCTGAAATCAGTTTCGGAACAATTTTCAAGCACTTTTTAGAACATCTTATTATTATGTCTCTAATTGTGTTTCCACATTGCTTGGATGAAATGTCAATAAGGTTTTATTATATACATTTGTTCATGCTGTAAATCTTTGCTGATTACTTTACTTGTTTATTTCATGGTCAGACCACTGGAAAAAAAAAAGACATGAATTCTAGTCTATTTTACTATGCTTTTATTACTTCATCACACCAATTGTAAAGGGATGAATCTACTTTATTGTTTTTCAAAAGGTTAATGTGGCCATGAATCTCTCTTGAATTTATGCTATACACAATATCTGCTTTATTGCATATCCATTACAGAGCCAAATCTTTGCAAATTCGATCAAAACCAAACAAACTCTTTTTCCTTTCATCCTCCCCAAACCCCTTGTCTGGCTGGAAACTTTAGCGTAACTGGTTTGTTATAGCCCTTCAGCGTTTTCAGTGAATGAGCTAGCGGCACAGTACGGGTAGCTAGATGACAGAGTAATTAGGCTGCATATTTCCTTCTGTATCAACCCTTGCCTAGTTCAAAACGGTGCTAGCAGTGAAGCTGCTTCGGTAGAAGCAGTTTTTAATCTGTGCAATTGACTGTTCATATTTCTTCAAAGGCAGCAACAGAACTTGCAGGTTTTTTCGTTAACAGCAGTGTCTTGGAGGAAGAGGAGAGTTCGTTTTGTGGAGCACCAGCAGGTGCCAGGAGCCCTCCGGGAAGGCTCTTGGGGCTGTTGGTCCGTTCCGTCGGTGGCAGCCAGCTCTGCTCTCCAGCCCGGGAGAAG
The DNA here is from genome assembly GCA_013398295.1 of Chionis minor. NCBI lineage: Eukaryota > Metazoa > Chordata > Aves > Charadriiformes > Chionidae > Chionis > Chionis minor. The sequence continues at coordinate 236,928 of VZSF01005155.1, forward strand.
GCTGCCAGTCGGTCGGTGTCCTCTGCTGCCCGCGGGACAGCCGCAGGGGTGCGTGGAGAGCAGATCCGCGCTCTGCGGTGGTGCGGGAACGGGGCTGCTTGCGGGACGCTGTCTGCTGTAGCGCTTTATTTAGTGCGGCTGGACGTTGTTGTGGAAAATCCCTCAGCGAGTGCTTAAGCCGTGGCAAGAGGCAAGGCCAGAAGCAGCCAAAGGAGTCCCCTGGAGCGCCGGAGACCTGCAGTGGGTTCAGAAGGGGGGAGCTCTGGGGAGAGGTGGGCGGTGGGTGCAGGGACCCCCCACGCAAGGTGTGACGCGCGGTGCTGTGACGGCCTCGGGCAGCGTGGCGGTGGCGCAGTCGTGGCTGCCTGTGGTAGCCCCGTGTCCAGGAGCTCCGCGGGGAGGACTTTCCCAGCGCGTCTGTGCGTGTGCAGCTGTACTGCTTTGGAGCCCAGCTGGCTCGGTGTCAAACCTGCGCAGACGCTTTGCTATCTTACTCCCAGCAGCAGCACTGCGCTTAAATCATCGACTGCAGACGTGCCTTGCAGCCTGGACAGCAACAAACCTGCTCTGGTCTTGCCTAGGTAACCACTGGGGTTGGCAAGACAGATGTGTACCTTGCTTGTTTTTACAGTTCTTTTTTCCCATGTAAGTATTCTGTTTTTATTGAATCGTAAATAATGCTTTGTTTTACTTCGGCCACAAGCTTTTGGAAAGAAGAACCACAACTACCTAAATCTGCTCAAATATGTTTTCATCTAGTTCAGGCTTGTTAAAGGAGTGGGAGAATTGCAAAAATTGCAAGAATACTCAGTCCAGTAAGGAGACAGTAGCACAATTAGATCTATAAATGACAGATTGTACCAGCCAAAAAAATATTGCTCGGGTTTGCCTATTAGAAAGCTCGGCTGGCAAAATACACTGAATAACCAGACACAAGGTCAAATGCAGCATCTGCCACTCCGTTTTGGAAGGCACATTGGTACTTGCTCTGGGCTGTTGGACCTGGTTGTCAGTTTGCAAGAGACAGCCTAGAAAGTGCAGTATACTTTGCTGTCATTGTAGCTTGCTTAAAGGTAATGAGAAGATTCAGATGTTCAAAGTTACCTTCCTAGCAAGAACCCAGCATATGATATTGAGCAATAGATTGGAAACGTCAGGCTCCTTTCCAAATGAACCTTGTTGCTTTATCTTCCTTCCTGAGTTAAAAATAGGAGGGATCGTTCCTGCGCTTTTCTGCATTTTATGTCTTTTGCAAGCCTAGTAAGCATAATGTGTCTGCTTATCCGTAAGCACAAAAGGGAGGACATGCTGTCAGCCTTTTCAGCCTTATTTATTCCCAAGAATGTCACAGGGATTACAGTACTAAGTAAATGTGTGCTATTATGAGTAAACGATTCACAGCCTGCAAGGAAATACTCATTTTTCTTCAACTGCTTTCGTGCTAGTCCTCCAGAAGGGACTCAGTTACGACTAATTCTTTGTCTCAGGTACCTGTGTATTGCCCTCTGTATTTCATTCCAAATCCCGGGGGGGGCTTGGAAAGGCTGAGTCCAGAGTTAGTTGCTCGAGATTCACCCTGGAAAATTTAAAAAGAAACAGAAAAGATATCTGCCATCCAAGCTGTTTTGTTCTCCGAAAGGGTCACTTTCTGATCCACGAGTTGTTTTTCTTTCAAACAGAGGAAGTCCTTAAGCCCCAAATGTATCTTCAGTTTCATGGTGCAGCGCAACAGCTCCAGACAACAGAACGCCGCTGCAAGTCTTCAGCCTGTGCCCCGAGCTGCAGGACAGATTACAGCCAGAAAGCATTGGGAAACAGTGATCAAATTCAGGCAGGATACTTAACTTCTTATTTTCATACGGAAAAGAACTTTCTAATACGAAAACCTGAACAATATTTTTTTTGGCTGGTACAATCTGTCAATTGCCGTATTTATAGCAATATGAGATCCCAATCTGAGAGACTCCTAAAATGTTCATCACTGTTAGAAATCCCATTGGAATTATATTTAAAAAAAAAGGCACCAAGGGCATTTTTCCTCTGGAAGGAATGTAAGCCAGGATTTAATGATGCTTGGTACCCCAGACTCTCAAGGGTCTCCTTCACAGAAGGAAAACATTTGGATGAATGGGCAAGTAAATTGTAGAGTCTTCCAGTTGACTCAAGCCACTTGAAAAGAACAGCAAAAGGACAAATTTTCTGCAGATTGGCTATGAAATGTTAAACATCAGGAAAACTGACGCAAAAAATCCTCTCATTCTTAGTGGGTAGTCTTTTTGGTGGTTTTCCTTACTTTTAATTTCCTCTCTAAATAAACAGCTTTGATGAAGAGGAATGTCTGGAGGGTTTTGCAAATACTTTGCCTGATGGTAGAGTAATCAAGTTATACCTTTAATAAAGTGACAGCCAGCAGAACGCACTGAAGATCAGTTAACCATATGGCAAAAATACTTCACCGGCGCATTGTGCTGCGCTGCGGGGGAAATGGTCAGGGACTGGCTGTTGCAGAAGGAAGGTGAGCACTTCTCATCAACTTGTCAGCCAAAAAACCCAGCAGGTTTTTTTCACCTGAAAGTGTTACAGGAAATATATGCTCCTTTTTAAGACTAGGCGACTAATTCTGATAGCGACTGTATTTATTTTTTATATTCAATCTGTGGACATTCCGTCCAATTCTAAAATTTGAAACTGATTCTCCAATTCAGTAATGGAGAATGCTTAATTTTTTTAACGGAATAAAAGAAGCTCGCAGTACAGGAAGAGTAATTCCAGCCCACCTCTACTCGTAGTGCTTTTGGATTGCTCCTGGAGATGTTATTTGGATGAAAGCTCCTGTCGGACTCGATAAAATGACTGACAAGGCCAAATTGGCATGCATTAAGGGAAATGACAGGAGAAAAGCTTAATCATGGCTGTGCCAATAGATTGAAGCCATTTCGGTGATCACACTGCCGTCCTGTGCGCGTCAGTAGGGCTTCGCTTTCATCCCTGTTGAAAAAGCTACGAGGCGAAAAGGCAGTTGGCCTTGATGACGCGCCGAGGAGAGACCAGAGAGGAAGTAAAGCTTCCTTGGCACGACAGGATAACCCGTCACACCAGCACGCTCTGCTGGCTCCCACAAAACAAACAGGAAGGTGGTAGTAAATGAGGAATAAATTCTTCCTCGTGGAGAAAGCTTGGAAGTACACGCCTCAGTCCCTACCCCTGGCCCAGTTCCGTCAGGAAAAGTCAGTGGAAGGTGTGGAATAGCGTTAGGTGAACAGGAACCATCTGAGTAACCATGAGGTTACTCTAGTATAATGACTGTACTATTACTATGACTGATATTAAAGGTAAGGTGCTAATTAAGGAAAGGTTGGTCCAGCCCTTTTTCATAATATCCATCGAACATCCACCACGAAGAATTTGGGTTTCTCCGTAGTCACAGCCTTTGCTGGAGGCTGCAGGAACTCATTACTGAGGACTTTTGAGCGGAACAGCTGGCAAGCCTTTAGCTTCTTGGGGCAATATTGGAAATACAAGAGTCTGGCTCGCAGATAAGACTCCTGAGTGTCTCCTTCTGTCATACTGACTTGTTAAAATCCTACTGTGCCGGGTAGCCACGACAGCAGCGTTATCCTGAGAAGCTGGAGGCGGTCGACCACATTACAGCACAGCTTTGGAAGCAGATTTTATTCCACTGACTACAACTGGTCGCCCTTTGAGCGTAGGTGGGTGTGCTGCAGGGCCAAGTTGTCTCCTTGAATATTGTTTCCCTGTTTTCCTTATTTTCCTTAAATATCACTTAAGATTAGAGAAGAATCATCTCCGCAGGACCTCGGCTTTCCACCAGTCCTTTGCTAAACCCATAGGAGGAGTGAAAATACTACATAACTATTAGTTCTCTGTGCTTGAAAGAGAAAAGGATGCTGCCGTGTCGCACGGGGGTTTATCTGAAGTTCCTGAGCTTAGTTTCAGTCTGCCAGATGGGACGTGCCCAGACCTGCTAGTGAGAGGTAGAATGACGGATGGGATTTCTTTGCTTTTCCTGTTTTGGGTTTTTTATTGAAGAAAAGGAGTGGTTGGTTTAGGTGGGGCCATCTGGCAGGAGAGGAGCGGCGAGGCATGCCCGTGGAGGGAAGTTCAGCCGCTGGAGTTGGTGGCAGGCAGGAGAACGTGACGGCTGTGGGGACCCCCCCAGGCTCCGCACTGACAGAGTCACTCCCTGGAGACCAGGAGGGGTTTTGGCACTGGCTATGCTGACACCAAGGCAAGACCTCATCTGCAAGAAGGGGCTGAAAGATTTGCTGTATCTATCTATTTTTTACTATTGTTGTACCTCTAGTGTTATTTTAAAAAATCTTTTGCTCTCTACCCAGAAAATACCTAGGCAGGTCTGCGTCAAAGCTCTGAGGTCCTCTTGCAAGCAGAGACATAAAAAAGTGGGAATACAGACCAGATATTGTACTTTCACAGCTTTATCAACACTGGGCCTTTCTCTTTCATTTATACAGCTTTGTCCACATAGGTGTGAATCTAGCAAGAATGGCATTGCTGCCGTGTTGTGCAGATGGTTTCGCAGCGCAGTTTAGCTGAGGGGCACTGAAGGCTCCAGTAGCCGCCGATACACCCGCCTCAGTGCGAAATACAAGGGTTAGGATTATGGCCCGCAGATAAAAATATCGTATGTCTCCCTCTAATTCTCACTTGGTAATATCCTAATGCACAGCAATATGTCCATGATAGTAGGCAATTACAGAAATTGCATTTATTTTAAGGCGTGCGTCGGGATGTTACCACACAGTGCTGTAACCGCACAGGCCACAGAAGGATTTGTCTCTTTCTCTAAACGCACGGGGAATATTGGTGGGTTCTGCCGCTTGCTCCTTTCAGTCCGTTCTTGTGTTTCCTACCAGTTTGGTCTGTGAGCACATTGCTCCCTTCCAGCCCTGATCTAAGTGTGATGCCCGTTCCTTTACTTCTTCATTCCTTAGTTTCTGCCTACAGGAAAAGGCACTTGATGCATTCAGAGGCATGATCCCCTTTTTTCATGTTGCTGCTTTTTATTTACTACATCTTGGGGTGGGTTCTCTTCCCATTTTATCGACAAATTCCCCTACTGCTAGCTACTGTGGGACTCTGTAACAGTTTGGTTCCTCAGCACGTTGCCTTCATTTTACCTGGACTTACTTATATTTATCCTCTTCCGCTATTTTTGGCCTCACGTCATTCCTCAGGCTGATGCTGACTCCCGCTGAGGGCACGGCAGCGTCTTCCCCGCTGGCCGTAGAGCTGCAGAACGCTTCTGCTTGGTGGTGTCTGCTGCCGCCTCCCTCTCGGGTGCATTTCTTATTCTTCCCTGCCATGAGCAATGCTCCTTGTTCTCCACTCTCAGACCAGTCCCCATGCCTCTTTGCTGCTCATTTTCAATACTTTTAAGGTCCTCGGGGAATTTCTTAAGCCTGTTTAGTGCCATGGAAGTGTCTGATGTGTTTGTGGATCACAGTGCTACCCTTCAAAGAGTCCAGAGCTGCTATTAAAAACACGCTTGCCAGATATTACGAGAAAAGCTATATGGAATTATAAAAACTTACTTTACCAAAGATATGGCAAAAAAACCCCACCCTACAAATTCTCTTCGCATGACATAGAAGTATGTGATGCTCTTTAATAGTGCGAGCTCAGGCTTTATTAAGACAGACCCGGCTACCAGAGGCGACAGTCCCTAAACTACCTGCGTGTTAGACAGCAGCACGCGAGGGGGCGTTACTGCTGACAGCCTGAGCTGGAGCCAGCTTGCACAAACACGAGGCTTTACAATTAATGCTCAGGAGCACTAAGCTGTTAAAGGTCTTAGTTGATGTTTCCTTTATGATGAGGAATTTTCAACAGAACTTGGGAATTTTGGATCATGTGTCCTACCAAAATTCAAGACCAAAGAGATTTGTCTGAGTTAGATTCTGCCAGTTTGACATTTGCCGAAATCCCACTCCCGTGGAGTTGGTGCGAGTGTCATCAAGGACGTAAATGAAGTTCGGGTCTCACTCATGGGCCTTTTGCTTCCCTGAACCTCCCCGGGTTGTGAGTCAGAGCCGTTGGACAGCGGTGGTGACAAACAGCTGCTTACTGTAGGAAGGTGTTGTGTGTGAGAGCGACAGAGCCGGATCCTCCCTCTGATTTTTATACTTTCCTACATCTCTGAGGTGTATTTTTCATTTACAAAATCACAGGTGGACTAACTGACTTCTGTGGATTCACAAAAACACAAACCAGACTCAGATAAGAGTCCCTTTAAAGCGGTAGCCAAATCTACCTAACACATACCATATTCAGTGAATTAGCTAATAATATAACTCAGTAGGTGGTAAATGAGCTAATAAAATATGTAATATAGTTCTATGTTGGAGTCCAAAACCAGTGTTAAAATAACATTTACCGTTATGTTTGTAGTCATTTGGATGAGCTGCCTGGCAGGAGGTGAGTGTGCGGCGCTATTACAAAAACTGTAACAGGAACACTCTCATTATTTGTATCTGGGACAAAGGGAAGTCTGTGAATTTATCCCTCAAAACGTGGTTTGTGAAGAACTGACTCAGCACAGAGGTCAGCACTGGGTATTAAAATTTAACACCCAAGAACTAAAGACAACATTATTACCCAGTGCGTCAGCAGGGACTGGAGTAATTGATTGTATTAGCCAAAAAAATAAAATAAAATAAAACCGCACCATTGTATGTTCTAGAACAGTCATAAAATTACTTACGTAATGTTAATGTGAGTAATTTTTGCCGATTCCACAGAAACATAAACCAAATGAGAATTGAAAGCAAATCCTGAGAAACCTAAGACAGAGAGCTGTATCCCCGACTGCAAATCTTACAGGAATAGCTTTGAAATACACGTAAAAAATAGTGCAATGAAACGATCATGCTGGGCTTCCCTCTGCAGCGCTGACTTTACCGGGATTGTCCTGAGCAGCCAGTGCTGGATCCGGGTCCAGCCCGTGGCGGCGCCGCTCGGCGCCAGGCGCAGAGCTGGGAGCAGAAACCGCGCTTGGAGTTGTGTCGCCCGCCGGAATGGGGAAAACATGTCCACAGCGCTTTTTCCCAGTATAGTAACTGGAAATACACGCACTTCTTTGGAGCAGAGGGTCGGTTAAGTTGTTGTTTAATTGAACCTGCCTTGAGTACCAGTGCTCGGGAGGACGTGCACGCTGGTGTCTGGGTCCAGCCCGTGCAAAACCAGCTTTTAAGCAGCACCAGCCTTTGAGCTGAGAAACTCCGCCTGCGTAAGCGCTCTCTTACGCCGCCTTTATCCCACAGGCTACGTCAGCCAGGGTGTGCTGGGCACCGCGGCGTAAAATGTAGAATAAATCTCAAAAATGAGTGAGCAGTGCTCCCTCGGGGGGAGGAACGCGAGCCGGCGCTGCGCTGTGCTCGCCAGACAGGCGGCGGGTCCAGCGCCACGAACGTTCCCTTCTCCTGCTGTTCTCCAGCGTGCACCCTACCGACGTGTTCGTTCGGGGCTCCGTGGTTCTAGACAGGGGTTTGTTTAGCCTGGAGAGAAGTCTAATAGGACAGCAGATTGCTGGCTCCCGCTGCTCAGGAGCTCGGCAAGAGCCAGCCCCAGGCTTTTCAGAGGAGCACGAACACCGTCACAGAATGCAGCAAGAAAAATTTGTACTTTTACGTAAGAAAAATATTTTTCAAGACGAAAGTGGTGGTGCAGTACTGAACAAGGTGAGCCAGAAAGGTACTGGAATCTCCATTTTTTGGGAAGATACTCAGAATTTCACAGCAGAGAGCTATTTTGAAGTACAAGAATAGATTTGTAATAAAATGGCTAGTATTGTGAAATTAGGTCAATGCAATTTTGTCTGAGTCTTTTTCTTGTTTAAAAGAGACATAGACTTTTATACTTGTCTCTTGCATACAGACTGGAAGTTCTGGTCAGCTACGCTATTACACATTTTTGTGTTTCAGTTGTCGTGTTATTGCAATACTTCGCTAGTTTAGAGAATGCCAGTGGGTTTCTGGGGTGCCAGTATATGGCTAAAGCAATCTCAGAGAAGGTATAATTCAAGATCATAAACCACCAGGCTTTGTGCAGACCCGGAAATGCAGATTTTCATAATTTACATGCCACTTTAGTTCTCAATTTATTTTAATGTTCTTTTGAAGACTAAATATTGATCACTGGGATTTTTCTGTAATTGCAAGTCATAAATACACAAAAATTCAGAAGTCACCTAATAAAGAGTGTATCCTCAGAAACGGGCCCATTTGGGAGTATTTGAACTGGACTATGGGAACTAATTTTAGCCTAAAGCTGAGGTTGAGATTGATTTTGAAATATCCTTAGTGTAGAACAGTGGAAGGGTATTCTACTGAGGAACAAGCAAACGTAACGGTATTGGGATCCTAACTGGAGTTGTAAATGCTGTTACAAGAAGAACTTGCTTCTATTCCTTTCGCAAGTAAAGATCTCTGATTCGCAGAAAAGTATTTTCAATAAAAGAACATAGTAAACCCATTGGTTAGCTTTTATTTGACTCATATTTCCTCTCAGTATAATAAATCTTGGTTCTTCTTTATGGCCAAGATGACAAGAGCCTTTTAAAATGTGTTGTAAATGCTGTGTATCTTTATATAACCTTCATGTAATAATTTCTTAATACTCTTGTAGACGAATAATTACATCATTTATGAAAAATATATTGAGGTCATTTGATAATACAACTGGTTATTAGTATAAGAATATTGATACCAGCTGGAGAAAGTAATTACCTGGCAACGCTTAAGCAAATTCCTTCCAAGCACAGCAAACCCACAGCGCTCTTTCCAGAGGACGCTAACGCTGTTTCAGAAGTTGAGAAGATTTATATAATAATCCCATAGTTTGTTTCTTGAAATAAAAGAAAAATAAGCACTTCTTGAACTCTCCAAAAATGCAAAAGCTTTCACAGGAGGCCAAATGAATAAAAGAAAAAAAGTACAGCTCCTATTTCAAATGTTCCTGGAATTTTGAGGAAGAACGTTTGAATCACTCCAAAAGGCTAATTTGCAAACAATTAGCTACAGCTGACGTGGGTTACTGGTGTGTTGTGGTGTGACACCGAAACCAGTTCTGTGAAACACCAGGTTGTTCAGTGTGTGCTCAGAGAGGAGGCGCGAGGTAGGTTTTGGTGAGAAGAGAGGAACGGGGCAATTTCGTTCGGATTCAGGTCTCCCGCTCTTCAATGATTTGCCTGTTTCAGGGCAAATTCTTACGTGCCTGTTCTGGGTAACTGAGGTGACTGTAGTCTTTGGGATTTTAGGAATGAATTACAGGTTGCAGCCTCTAGTCCTGTTCCATGACGTTCAGGGAATCCAGTCCGCATAAAGCAGAGTTGACCAACATAAGGACTGTTACCTGTTTATTTCCTGCTTCAGCTACCGCTGGGGATCACTCACGTGGGACAGTCGGGTCCCATCCCACCCCAGCGCGGGCTCTCCCGTCTTGTTGAGTCTTTTAATTCGAGGTATGAGAGAGCCCTGCAATTTTGTTTTCCGTGGTCTATTTTGTTTAAATTTTCTCTTTTTAATATGACAATAGTACTAGTTAAAACGTTAATTATTATGATTATTTCACTTAAAACATGGTAGCCCTCGGGCTGGGCAAAGATAACAAAACTAGCGGAGTTGCCATTTGGTGATTGCTTCCACAGAGACAGTAAGAGTAAATAAGAGTTTAACTCCACGTTTTCTCAAAACTGTGAGTAGCTGTTTTTAAGATAATTTTTTTTGTCATTTAGCCAGAGGCATATAGTAAGCACAGTCGCTGTAATCAGTGACAGGCAAGCTCGTGGAAGAGAAAAGAATACCTTACTAGGGGTTTACTAATTTAAGAAAGGCTTTGCCTTAGTTGGATGGACAGAACAGCTATTAAGTGAGGAGGAAGTCTATGCCAATAGAACTGGGATGATGGAAGGTAATTTCTGACGACAAGGAAAAAGGAATTGTTCTTTGTTGTTTCAGTCTATTAAAATCTCGCTGAAAAAAGCACTTTGGACTGTTGCGTAGGAAATGCTCCTGCACTAGCAGAGCATGAATGGCAGAAAATAGGCAAAAGGACGTAAGAAGTCTTATGAGTTTTTAATTAAATGAAATTAAAATTGAAAGGATCTTCTTTCTTCTTCAGCTATAGTAAAGATTTAGACTTGTGATGAATGGACTAAAATGTAACCTTTAGTGACAAGGAAAGATAGTGGTATAAAAAAAATTGCCTTCTACTTACTGACACGGCTAGATCAATGTTTGATTAGTTCACAGACGGTAATTGAATTAAAGCTTGGAAGTGCAATGTATAGAGTATTGATTTTTCCTGTTGACTAATCAAGAAGCAACAATTTAGATGCTGAGCGAGGAAAAAAAGGTTGCCAGAAAATATAATTGCTATTAAAACACACGTCGTAAGGCAATGACAAAATCGATACAAGACTGATACCGTGCGAGTCTGGATACTTCTAATTACTCAAAATGATACAGTCTAAATTCGGTATTGGCTTTATACCACATACAACCTCATTGATTTCAGCATGAAATTTGGTCCAGTACCTACAGAATGCTCTACTCCTTTTTGTTTTCCTTTCTCAGTGGGGGTGAGCATCCCTGCTGTAATCAATAGCAGAACTCACATTAAATCTCAGTAATGTATGACCATGGAATATCGCTACTCAAGGAGACCTGTGTGTGAAAAATGGGGGAAATCATTTCTCCATTGATAATAATGGCAGATATATTGATGAAGCTGTTGCTTTGCTACGTTAGTTATCTGGTCTTAATCCAATTAAAAAAAAATGGCACTTACATAGAGAGTCTTACAGTAGGGAAGAGGACTCGAATAAAGAATCCAGGAAAGCATATCCGTGTAGTCTTAACTTCAGCTACGTGAGTAAAGTCAATAGAAGTCAATCGATGGTTCGTTCAAGTGTAAAGCTAAGGATGTGTATAAACAATTTCGCTTGGTCAGTTAAAGCATACACAATAAGTAACTACACAAATATTTTCTGCAAATATCCTTCTAAAGCTTTATCTTTTTCTCCAAGTGGCTGTGGATACATCATATTTTAATTTTTTTTTTACTGTCCCCCAGAGCAATCCCGTCACTACGTGGTGAGAGTCAGACAGTAGTTGTAATGTGGTTTTGTGGTCCCCAGCTGCCTTTCAAAATCTGCCCAATATGAGGATTTTGTATTGCTCCCCGCGTTGCTGTTTGGGCTGGCCTGGGCAAGTGTCGCGCTTTGTGGCTGAGTGACATTTAGAGATGAACAGTTTTAATGTTTCCACATAGTGTACTTCACTTCCCTACTGGAACTATAAAGACACTCCTTTATTATGCTTTAACGTATAATTATTACCAAAAAGGGCTGCGTTTAAACAAAAGTACTTTCAAAATCCAAAGCTTCAGATGAAATTTGCTGAGGCCTCAGTGACTGAATGAAAATATGCCTGCCTGTCTGTTACGCCAGATGTCCCGTTAGAGATATGATAGTTATTTTCAATCCCAGTGATTAATATACTGTGACATCTATAGATGGATGGAAATTGAAGCGGATTCTACATTGGAGGATATTATCTGGTAATTTAGAATACGCAACTTTTACATTGACTTTATGCAGATGTATATGGAGTTCTGTCAGTTTGGCAAACTGTTATGATGACATAGAAATACATAAAATCTATCTTGGTTTTTAGCATAGTAATTTTCCTCTAGACAATATCCTGCTCCCTCTCATTAGTCTTCTGAATAGCATCCATGTTACTCACATACCTCCTGCTTTCTCCCCGAGTGGAACCACTGCATGCTGGAAGCCTCCAGTTCCTGAATGAAGACCTGCAACTTGGCAGACAAATAATTTTTTTCACATGTAAGAAGAAAGTAACGTTTCTATCATGGCCATGCAAAATCAGAGATGTGGAATCTGGCTGCTTTTAGAAAACCAGTTCTTTTGGAGGATTAAGCAAAATGTTAGTCAATTATATTAATTGACACAGAAGTTCAGTGAGCTCAGAAGTATTGTTTGGGGTTGAAAAAGCCGCAGATCTTCTCCAAGCAGGTGATTTCACGTGCCCAGCCTGCTGGCAGAAAATAAGGTGCTTAGTTGAAGACTGTACTGTCCCGGATAAGAGGTTCGAAGGGGATCAGTGAGGAGACCGATGGCAGTCAAAGGCGGAGGTGAGAAGGGAGAGGCAGAGGCAGCTCAGGGAATGCGTCCCCCTCTCTCTGAGGAGAGCCCTCGGAGGAGGAGGGAAGGTGCACGTTGGGCTGGGGAATTTAGGAGTGAGTTCCTTTGGGAAAAAAACATGCAGAGAGCAGGGATTGGTTCAGCTGGAGAAATGCCTCTTCAGATGGTCTTGGGTGAAGTTCTACTTGGGTAGAAGCTCTCACTTGGGCAAAGTGAGTCTAACGGTTGCTGTTTCCTGTTGGGAGAGGTTCAGCGTTTTCTGGCTGAAAGTCCTCACAGTCTTTCCTGGAAGTGCTCCGAGCTCGGAGCTGGGAGAAGGGTTTGGTTGTGTGAGGTACCTGAGGAGGAAGGTGCTCTTCACAGTGCTTCAGTTCCTCTTGCTTACTGCCGGTACTTATGGACGTTCTGACAGGTTTGTAATGTAACGTCAGTGGCTGAAATAAGAAAGCAATAACACCCACTTTTTAGTTGTTCATTACAAAATCTCGGTGTTTTCCTTACTTCTTACTCATTTTGTTAAGAAAGGTTAAGATACTAAAACATTAGAGTAAAAATATACCAAAGGCCAGTTACATGTCAAAAGTAGTTTATGCTAACGGTTTTGTTATGAAACACCAGTTGCTGAGAATATTTGTTGAATTTATACACTGAAAAAGGAAAAGCTTTCAGCAAAATCATTACTCACCAATTACCAATTTTTTTTTTACACAGTATAGTATAGGCATATATTTTGTGTATAGTATAGCATGTACTGTGTGTACGCATACATACATACACAAATACACGTGTAAAACAACTCGCATAGGTCACTGATGGGCAGTTATGTTGAAGACCAATTTGAGGTGAAATGCAACGGCCATAACGCAACACTGGATGATAACGGTAATACCTGAACGGTTTTCTGTGCCCACAGTCACCTCTAGGAACCTCCTGCGATTTCACGTAGCCGTGTCGATTACTCCAGACCTGCCTGGGCTACTTCACCGTGAAATCTGGATCTCTGCCTGGAAAGGCTGGGGAACGTGGTGTGTTTGCTCGTGTTGTCCGTAGGGAGCGTGGGACGGGGCGTCTGCGCGTACTGAATGGAGGCTGCCGAGTGCCCATCGCTCTCGATAGCGCGTCTCTTGCCTTTGATCTAAACACAGATTCAGGGACCTAATTGTTGTCCCCCATCTTGAAGGTTGTCCAGCCTAGGGTTTGATTTGGGATCCTGTATCTTAGTGATAATCCGCGTATTTAGTATTGCGAACGAAGCTTCGTTAACTGAAATAAGTTTATACTTCGATTTATATTGTGCACTTTTAGCTTCGTCCCAGTATCTCATTTATATGTCTCAGTTTAGCCACCTAGTGGGCTCCAGAGTTTAAGGATTTGTCTGTAATAGTTCCCAGATCTCTTTTTAGGTCAGTGCCCTGGTGTTCATTTTCCATTTGGCAGCTATACGCTGTCTCTTTTTTCCATCCAGACTCATTAGTCTCCATTTACCTGCGTCTGTCATCCACCAGCCAGGTGTGTTCGCTATTTTACATCATCATGTATTGCATTGCTTTCCTTCATTTGTTGTTCTTCCCAAGCACAACTGGTAGAGTAGTAGGAAGTAATGCACAAACTCAGCAAATCACTATCTTTCTTTTTACTGCTTTCCAGAAAAGAAACGCTGAGTGTGGTTCAGTACAATTGATACAGTTATTTATGGCAATTGGGAAATCACAAAATATTCATTAATTACTGCATGTTCATGAATTATCAACCATAAATCATTGCTTACCAGAAATCTGTAGAGAAGACATTGTCCTGTTTGCCACTTGCTGTTCTTTAATTGGTTTTTTTCATTCCTAAAATGACTGTCATGTCATCTCGGAGAAGAAATCGGCTCGGCATGACTGAGGCAAGTCAACGGACATCTCGGATATCAATAACCCTATTTCAGGTGACTCCCTGGTGCACTTGCCTACCTGATGCTGCACGGGTTTCTCCCGTGGCCCAGCTCTGTCCCTGTGCTTTTCCGTAGGGTGCTAGGGAACTTCCGCTTCGCAGGTGCGCGGCCAGGGGTGTGTGAACACTCTGAGTGGCTGCGTGTGCGGACCTTTATTTCTTGTACCGGGTGCCTGCTAATAAATCGCTTCATCATTCATTTTTTACTCAGTTTCCAACTGTATAATTCAATTGAGTCATATTTTACTGCTTGACAAGGTATAGAGCTCTGATTATAAATCAGATATGCCCTCCGGGTATCTGCTGGAAACACGATCTGCCCTCTATAAAGCTTTTTGTGTTGGGGCTTCTGTTCTTTTTTATCACCGCATTCCGCTCAGTCTGATCAAAAAACACTGTAAAAATCATCAGTGATTTTAAAATTTATTTTCCAACTGCTTTCCTATTGTATTATATGGTTTAACCCTTTTTTTTTTTTTAAAGATTTTTGCTTTCTTCTCCTTTTCTCACAAGAAGGAAAGTTCTGATGTCCTTTGCCAGGGCCTGGCCCTTAACTGAATAAACACCTAATTCAGTGGTTTTGGAAGAAAGTGCAGTTTAGAGTGGTGTGTTTAATCCTGCCGTTATTCCATCCTTAGTCACTGCCTGGCCTGTGGGATTGATGTGACACTGTAAGGAAATTCCCAGGCAGGTATGGGAAATAAGTACATCCTGGAGACAGCAAAATCCACCTCTCAGGAGGCAAAGATGGATAGAGACACCGACAGTAGAAAGCCTGTATGAAATTTATCTGACACTTGAAACTTCTATTTACGTGTGAAAGTCAGGTCTTTCCTAAACCAGTCCTGCAACCCCCACCCCGTGGGTTTGAGCGTGCTGAGCTGTTCAGGAGGAAAACAACCCAGTAAATGAATGAACTGGGAGGAGGACGAGCGCCAGTTCTGAGCTATTTCGGGGACGTTTTTGCTGCTGAATGAGAAAGGAAATAAACACAGTAGTTCCAAAACTCATGTAAAGCAATAGAAAGACTCTTGGCAGATAAATCAGGTTTGCACAGACTGAAGAGCCAAGAATAAATGAGGCACGATCGTTACCAAAAAATGCAAACTAGCCAAGTAAAACCAACTCGGTGAGTTGTTCTGACCCTGCTTGCTGTGTTGTCCTCGTGTAAGCCCCCCGTTACAAGCTGAACGCTGGGCTCTTTTTCTGCTCGTCTATTGAAAACACATTGATAATTTCTTTTAAAAAAGACCTCCATCAGCCTTGAATATTACGAGCCATTGCCTTATTTCTTTGTTCGCATTAAGCCCCTTCTGATTCTGTAATCTGCATTTCTGCTTGCATACTGTAATTGCATAAATAATTTCTTAGGGAAAAAGCTGAAGTATAATTTAGGAGTTTATTTAAGCAAGCATTTTAATATTTATAATACATTTAATCTGGAAGGCAGTTAGATCCAAGCATCTTTGATAAAGTGATATTGATTTGTTCAACTGCCCTAAGCAAAATGGATAGTATAATTTCTCTTGTTGTTGATTAGTAAATGCTCTGGCTCTGCTGACTTTATTTTTTAAATAGTTGACAGAATATCTGGGGGAGACAGACAATGTTTTGAGAATTGCAGCATTAATTTAAATTTGGTTTAATTTATTTTGATGTTATGTTTAGAACTATGATCATTGCAAAGATTTATACTTTCACAGAATGTAGTGATGAAATCTCAAAAAGCCGCGTTTGATATTTCCATTTGCAGAATATGAATGTTGTGTCGGAAAGGAGTAACAACTGTGAATTACACACGATGACATCGGTAATACTCATGTGAAAAGTGCAAAAGCAAATGTGAGATTTATGAAAAAGCCCCATCATTCATTGTTCCTCAAAAATGAATGAACTCATAAAATTGCTGCTGGAATGTTCTCAGCGGCTTCAAATGTGCTTTTCGACTACCCGATGGTCATTCGCCATCTGTCATCCCCATGTCTGCTCGGTGTCGGCGCGGTGGCGCGCTGCAGGGTGCTGGCGGTGTCACCGTTACTTAGTTAACGAGCGCCCCGTCTGTCCCCAGCCCTCGTGGTGGCTTGTGTCTGTGTCACGCTTTCGGTGCCAGCCTGCCACGCGCGCGCTGGCTGCTGTCCCCTGCGGCCTCCGCGTCACCCCTCCTGCATCCGCGTGTCCCGGCACCGCCGTGCCGTTCTGGCCGCAGCACTGGTGGCCACCAAACCCCTTCAGCCCACGCTGTCACGGTGCTTCCCCCAAAGGGGGAATGGAGACTCACCCCGGGGTCTGACATCACTCTTGACCTTGAGAAAAGACCATTATCTGATAATCTGATAAAGGGCGAGTGAAAACAAGACACTGATTCACATAGATCCTCTCCACGGAACATCAGAAGGTTCTGGTGCACGGAAAACATTGCACGGAACTTCCTCATTCCTCTCGCTGCTCAAGTTGTTTCACGAGGGAGAGAATTCCTCTTCTCATTCCTCCCGTGTAGGAGATCTGGGGTCCACGTACGCTCTGTGGAGCAGAATTAATACCCAGGATTATTAATTAAAGGCCGTATGTAATGCTGAAATACGAGTCAATTACTGTGACCAACATGGGCAGGGGCTGGAGAGAGGTTAGAAAGAAAGCGCCATGGGAAGAAGTGCAAGGGTTGCAAATGTGTTTTGAAAAGCAGCTTCTGCTATTATTCCTCATGATTTCAATTTTTATCAACTCATGCAATCAAAAGTCTCTCGGTGAATCAGCACGTATCAGTACAAAGCCGTTAGACCGGCATCCAGCGTATCTTCCCTTGTGATCCAGTAGTGGTGTGCCATCCCTTTTCCATAGTCACCCACACCTAAGAAAGCTGAGAAAGGGTTTCCTTTCAGGTAATTTCTCCTCTCTCTCCCGTGCCCAAGTACCCAGTCTGGCCGTGCTGAACAAGGGCACGTGTGATAGGAATCTGTGTGGTAGGAATCTGTTGAGGAACAAAAAATTTCCATGTGGAGTTATTAGTCATGGAACAAGGTGTCCTACCTCCAGTAGCCTCTATTGGAGGATATACTTCCAAATTAATTAATTTTCACTGGAGAGGATAGAAGGAAAGCAGTGCAGTATTTCTTTACGCAAAGTGGAGAAAGGGACACTCATTTGCAACAAACTTCTGTTTGGTTGATTAAATTTCACAGTGGCATAAAATCATGTTTCTAAGTTTGTTATTCATTGTCTGTGTAGTTTTAAAATGTATCAAAAATGTGTGTCAGCTATATAAATGTTAATTTCACTGGTAGAAGGAAACCAAATTTAAAATTTAATGAGAAATGCCTATCTGAAGCAGGAGTAAGGTAAAAGTTATTACAGCTTGCAGTGGTACAGGTGTATAGGTGGGAAGATTTAACCCTGCCGGTGGGAGAGGTTAGTATCCGTCTCATTAATAATGAAGAAGGATAAGGATAATAGCATGACTTTCATAGATCACCTTCTGTTTGCAGTGAGATTATCGTAAATTATGACTCTGGCATTGGGTTAATCAATGTCCATAGACCCCAGGAGAAGATTTTTCCAGGTCTTTTCCTCTCCTGGCTTGTTTTCTGCCTCCGTGGAAGGAAGAGTCACCTTGGAGTGTGAACGCTCGTACTCTTCTGCCTCAGCTCAACAGGAGCATCCTCCTGTAGGTGGTGAAGCAGCCAGCAAGCAAAAAGGCTTTCTTCTCAGTTATTTTAAGTTAGATACTCAAAAGCAGGAGTGCCTAGAATACAGGAAGTGATTAGTATTCTAGGAGGGGACACCATGAACACAGTACTTCACCTTATATAAATAAAGGAGGTAATAAATATAAATGAGGAGATACAGCTACAGCTAAGCTATGCAGAAGAGATGCAAGTGATTAATGTATGCTAATAAATTTCCCTTGAAGTAGGGAACCATAGCCAAGAAGGAAGAATTGTCCCAATGACATTAGATAGAAAAATATGGATCACAGTTGCTGGCAAAGGTTCTGCGTGTGGAAACTCCCATCTGTTTTTAAGTGATTCTCTCTCCAGGATTTGGCTGGTACTAATATCTGACACATCTAAGTGGTCAAAACGGCAACTGCCCTCCCCAAACTTTGAATATGAACTTCAGTACAAGAGCACGTTCAGTGAGAAAATGCTCGGAGAAGACATGGAAAAATCCAAACCCTTCTCCCTGCGAGTTCCAGCACAAGATTGGTTCATCAGGAATCTCCTCCCTACTGTAAGAAAAGTAGCAATTACAAGAAAAGAAAAAAATACCATCCGAGCAGCCCAGATGTAACCTAGGCAACTTGAGAAATGGATGAGGAAGCACTCACAGAATACATCTCCTGTGTTTGTGCATTCTTGTAAATACATAAAATAAAAATATACTTATTTCCTTCACATAAACAGAACGATCCGTTCTGAAGCATCTGTTACATGTTATTTTACAAAACTGGCAAGTAAAGCAGCATTTTTAATACTCACATAATTTAAACAAATATAAATGTAATTGCCTTGAATGAGCGGAGATTTCCTTGGAGTACTCTAAGCCAGTACATCCCTTTTTCTAACTAAGATACAAATGAAAATGGTTTCTTGCTCAATAATAAATAAAACGTACTGGTTAATCAATCTCTTTCTCATTTCTTAGGCTTTGTATTTCTTTTAGATTGCAAACCAAATAAACCAAATCAAAGCCTACGATATACTAAAATGTTATCAAATACTTACTTGATTTGCTTTTTTCATTATTGTTGTGAGGCACAATAACTTTAAAAAAGTAATTGCGCAATTTTTTCCCAATTCTGAAAAAATTAACTCTTGACAAGTCTTAAAAATGTTTACAACTATATGGCATAACCGCATGAATTGATGAACTTTAGATACTAATTTTTACTGTGGTTGCACAGATAGCTGCAAGCCAAATTACCTATTTTGCAGGCTTTTGCTGGTATGATCTACTAGGCTACAGCACCAGAAAATGGTTCTTCAAAACCGTAAATACCAATAACCTTTCAGTGAGTAAATCTGGCTGGTCTCTGGTACTTTAGTAGTCTACTAGGCAAGACTAAAGCTTCCAGTTAATGAAAATGAAATGAAATGAAAATCAGATGCTACTCACTTAAATTGGGCATTCCCATAAAACTGCCTGTGTTGGCACTTAGTTGTTCTTTTTTTTAAAACCAAGAGCATGCCTGAGGTCTCCTGCTGCATTTTCGTTCAAATGCTGAGACTACTAATGGACAAAGTTGAGTTCTTTAGGCCCTGTACTTCAACATAGTGTTTGGTGCAGAAATGTGACTTAGATTTTGAATTGCATATTAGTGAGACGTTAGCCCTAAAATTTTGTAAGAACTTTATAAGAATTTATAAGAACTTTTTATAAGGATTTTATAGCATAGTTTGTCTTTTAAGCAGCCAGCTGATGCAGTTAAGAATTCAGGCTTTCTCTGTCCGTAGACCATTTCTCAATAAAGCAGGAACCCGTTGCTTGGAACCAGAGTGATCTAGACATGTCAGTCATTTCTGACATTTTACAGCTGTTCTCCTAATTTATCAAAACCAGCCCGCGTGTTGGTTAGGGGAGGACAGAGTTACACAGGGTGAGGGTTACGTGTTAAAGAGCCAGTGCAGTCAGCCACACTTGACATCTGCTGGGATTTATTGGCGTTTATTAAATATCAAATCGTGACATTTGGGAAGGCAAAAGCGTTTAACCTGCTACTAATAAGCTCTCAAGATACTGTTGCCTATATGAGCAAAACTAAAATAGCAGCAGAAATGTGTGTGTATGCACACACATAGACACACGTACACCAGAAGCTACAAAATCACTGAGCCATGTGCCGGCCCATGTATTATTTAGCATATTATTACTTGCTTATCGTACTCTGTCTTCAAAAGGCTGTAACACGTGTACGAGCGCTCCTCGGTTTTGCCCGTCCAGCCCCGACGGGTCGGGGCTCTGCTGGCACTGATGTGTGTACCTTGTAGAAGCTGTTGAACGGGCAACCTGAAAAGAACCTGAAACTCGTCAGAACCTGAAAAAACCCGCACTTCTTCCTGTCATTTTATGCCCAGGCTTGCTTGTTCAGGGCTTACGTTGTCAGCCTTTTCTAAACCTCATTTGTTGGTCTCACCTCTCTGTAGATGTGTGACATCCGCATCAGAACAACAGCAACGGTGGTGCGAGGTTTGGACCCTCCGTGTATTGACAGTTCACTAAGGAGTTCACTGAGGAGAGATTTGGAAAGGGTGTTTTGTTTCTAACCATCAAAACAGGAAGGGTTTGGTGGTAACGGGCCTTGAGCAAGACCGATTTGCTTGGGGGTTTTATTTTTTTTTTCTTTTAAGTTTAATACTATTTGGGTTGTAAAATTGTTTCTAGCTTGGGAGTGTTATGTGTCAACCAGCAGGTGCTATTACACACGGACAAAGCGTGGTGTATTGCAAAGAAAATGGATCACAAGTAACGTGTTCCAGGTATGTAATGTAGTATTCTTACCTTGGACTATTTTTCAAGTGAAACGTTGCTTGGGAATGTTTGCTTGTAATTCCCAATGATGCGTATTCTTTGCTGGTATGTATCTACTGCTTGGAATTAATAAGGAGATGCGATACAAAAATAAATGAAAAAGGAAAAAGAGGTGCAAAATAAGGAAATGGGGAGAGGCTGGGTTTTGATTTTTAGTCTGAGGTGAAGCGAGCTATCTTGAGAGCCGTGGCAGGAGAAGACCTGCCGGTGGCAGCTGTCGCCAGCCTGGAGAGCTTTTGCATAAGTGTTAGAATACGGGCAAAACACAACCAGGCTTGCCTCCACTGTAGTTTTTTCCAGTAGCTTACAAGAAAATAAGAAAGAGGGATTTTAACTAAAGAAATGGTACAATGCGGGCCTGAGAAAGACAATACCTAATTCTTGTACTTGTCGAACTGTTATTGGGAGCTGGTAAACAGGTAGATCATGGCTGATAAACTGTTAATGGCTTTCTGTAGTCCATCAAAAAGCAAAGTGTAAGCAGATAAGCAGACTCGCATGAAATTCTGGGACAGCCTCTGAAGCGTCAGCGACGCCTCTGAAGGTGGATGCGCGGATCGGATTGTAGTGTGCCCACGCGGGAGAGGACAGCCTGCAGAGTCCAACAGCTGTGAGAAAACGCACATTTCAATGTACAGGGTGCCAGTTAAACGGTCCGTATTCGGGTCTTTGGGCAGGGAACTGCCGTGAGACCCTTTAACACGCCGCCTGCTGCAGGCTGACGTTGGTGTTAATGCTGCAGGCTGGAGTTGCCGCTGCTGCCGGCTGCAAGGCCGCGGTGGTGATTGGAATTCCAGGGGGGGACGTGACTGCGTGAATCCGGTCCCTGCAGGAGAAGAGAGACTGACTCAGGAGTAACACCGCGGCCAGCACGGATGCACAGCTCTCCCTGCATTCCTGGCGCTCGGTGACTGTTAGAGACCAGCTGTACGAATCAGTGTCCTGAAGTTTCAGGAATCTCTGCTGTGCCGGCAGGTAGCTGTTGGGATGAGTGAGCTAGCAAGAGAGTCTGACTCCATAAGGAGCAGGCGACAGAGATCAAACATAGTGAATTCACACATCACAAATGACATTAAAAGCAATATGTAATTATGCAAGATTTCTAGCTGTGCTGTGACATTACCTATTTGCTGCCATCACCCCAAATTTAAAAGCTGATCATCAAAACCAAGTGAGATAGAACAGACATAAAATGAAGCCACGAGATTAATTTAGCCAGATCTTAATTGCAATGATTTATCATTGTCCACTGGGCATTGCAAAAATATTAACAAATCTCGCAGAAAGATTAATAGATACCCAGTACTAAACTTAGTTTCTACATCATATATAAAATTAAACATGAAATTTCCTCATGAGACTCGGATTATTATTTAAATACTTGAATTATTATCACTTTAGTGTTTCCATTTTGCAGAATTTCCGTTTCTCCTTTAGCTTTAAATGAGACCATGTTTATCTGGAACTGCCTTGACAGCCTCAGGCGTCGTGAAGCACCGTGCTCAGTGCCGCTCTGCCACCCCGCAGTGGATACGTGACCTGGCCTCCTCCGTCCCCACGAGTCCCGTGAGGTCCTGTATGGCTCGTCCTGCTTCGTTCCACCAAGGTGCTTTCTGAGGTGCTCCCCATGCTGCCGCTTCCGAGAGCGGTTCTGCTGTCATGGGCAACCACTAAATGTCCTGCGAGTCAAACGAGGAAACCGGAGCTGCTGGAAACAACGTTGGGATGGGACGTGCTTGGGGCGCTGTCTCCTGGAGCTCGCCCAGAGCCCAGCCAGGCGCCCTACGCTGCAGAGAGCGCCTCGCCGCGAGCCCAGAGCCCTGGCGGAAGAAGAGGAGCAGCCAGTATGGCAATACAGTTATGCGTGGATTTTCCAGCACTGGCTGCTGAGTGTGAGCAAGTGACTCAGGACTGTAAGTGAGGAGCTCTCTGTATTTAGCACATACAGACCTGAAGTCTTTTGGAAGCAACCCCTGAGTAGTTCTTTTCCTCAGAAATGTGAGAGAGGCACCGCCACCTCGTTACATCTCTGTTTGCAGCGCTCGCGTAAGCCGTGAACACCCAGTGGTTCAGTGCCTTCCATGGCCAGAGGACCACGTCATCCCCCCAGGCTCCGGGCGCAGCATGGCAGGCGTGTGCCGCAGGGGACGGTAGGGCCTCACCACCAAGAAGGGCTCTTCATCCCCTTTTCCTTGCCGGGGTAACAAGGGAGTCCGAGAGATTTCTTAGGAAGGCTGGAGCTGAGCAAAGAGGAGGCCAAAGAGGAGGCCAACGTACGGGCTTTAGGGGCACGTGAAACCGGCCTCTCCTGATTTAGAGGGTCTCCTGGTGGTGTATCGCCCTAGCAGTAACAGCTTCATAGCTACGAGAAACGGGGACGGGGTTCTCCTTCTCACAGGTTGAACTGGCAAATAACGAGTGCTTGTAGGACATGATGGATTCAGTGGATATGTTTAATCCCTTCGGTAAAACACATTTCACAACTTCTGACAAGAAACATCCATTAACTGCTCTTCCTACCCTCAGGTCGTTTCTTTCTGATGTCTTTAATTAGAGTTTTAAAAATGGACCGATCTTATTGCATGACATTTTCTGCACAATTTCTATGTGAATAGAATTTTATCAAATGCTCAAAGGTAGTTCCTGTTTGAAGCTTTGTCAAGAAAACAAACAAGTAGAGATATTAAGGAAATGCAAATAAAATTAGACAAAATTATATAAGCGTTTCATAATCAACACATTTCCTACAAGTAAAGTGCTAGGTAGAATAATGTTTCCCAGAGGATCTTAAGTTTAGGTGTAGAAAGGGCTTTGCAGAAGTTATCAGATGGCCACACCGGTCACTAATTGCGGTATGTGGGCTGAGGTATGATGGGTGACTAAGATGTTCCTTACTTTTTGCTTAGGTGCTCCTTTTTAGGAATGCTCTTCTCAAGTGTTACCTGTAGTAGAAAATCCCCCGAAGTTATAGTGTATAGCTTCTAGTAATGAAGTAGCCGAGAAGCTGTATATAGATAGAGGCGACAGAATTGATGGGTATCTGCCTGTCAGCGTCCTGGTCGTGTTCCGTATTGTTACTTTCCTCCCCTTTTTCTATTGATGTGAGGTTTTTGAAATGACGGAATATTTGGTTGAAGAGTTAAAAAGATACATAAGATAATGAGCAAAAGGTACAAGAATAAGCAAGAAAACACTAAACTGCAAAATGACACTCTGAAATGATAAACTGCAGTACTGGCTTTTCATTCAATGTTTTATGGATGTGCTGAAACTTTATAGTGCCTACTGCTGTTAACAGCTCTTCGGCTAATTAGCAGATGCTTAAAACCTCTAAAGATTTGGCCCAGAATTACTAATTACCTAGTGTGTGTCGCAGACTGAAGAGGAGCTGTAAATACATGGTATGTGCCATGCACCTGCCAGCCATTCATTCCTTACGCAGAGGAAAAGGCACAGGAGGATTTCTGAAATAGCAGTTTTTGATTGTCTTCGGGTGTGGGGTTTGTTTTAAGAGTTTAAGATGTGGTCACCGTCTCCTCTGATCCCTCACGTTTCAACATCTGATGAACCTGGTAATGTTTTGATAGAAGCTTTTAACTGAACAAAATCGTCAGGAAAAGTACAGGAGAGAAATGGAAGCAGCACGCATGCTGACGGAGAGCAAAGCTGCTGGTCATGTTAAATAGTGTCCATGTGATGTTTATGGGGTGTTTGCCACGGACACATTTAAATCTTACAAAACCAAAAAACAAATGAACCCCCTCATTTGTAACGGAAGCTTCAAAAAGTGGCTTTCTTAGATGGCAGACTGGTACTCTCTTTGGAAACGGCTGGGTTTTTGTATGGCTACCTTTCTGCCTTTTTAAAACTACATCACAAATAACTAACAATTGGTTCATCTTTGAGGAAAAAAAACCCTTCTCAACCACCTACGTTTTGGAGCTGTTTCAGTGTGTCTGCAAACAGATACTTCAGTGTGAGCACGTGTACGGTACAGGAGGAACGCTGTCATGATCTGAAGTTCCTCTTTTATTATTTTTTCACCTGTTTAAACTAAATTCTTTGTCTAATGAACAGAAACACCTCTCTTCAGTTAAGCTAGTTTTTCTAATCCTGTTATTAAATAATCATGGCTCATGTAACGCCCTGATATATTGTATTTCCCGTGCTTTTTACAGAGTAGGCTATTCTGGTTAGCCCAGCTTAGCATAACAGCTCTCAAAACTGGGCCCGTGTTGCTCAGAGCTCCGTTAGTCGTGCTGATAAAAGAGTGATGTCTCTGTTCTTAGTTCAGCCCTCCACAATCTGACGGCTCAAGGCCTCAGACACCCCTTAAGGATACAGCGTGGTTCTGCATCCCAGAGGCTGCTGTTCCAGAGGTCCCGGGAAGGAGAGGATCGTGTCAGATCAGCTAGAAGCAAATCCATTAAATCCCGGGGAAGCGTTTGGAGTTAATCTGACCAGGATGGCTTGGGAGGGATGTGGGCGCTGCCGGGCGGGCGGCTCCGTTAGCGTGGTGCGTAGCGGTCGTTCCCCCATGGCGCCTGGTGACGGCGTCCGCCAGCGCGGAGGTAACACCCGTTCCTGGGGAGCTGGTTTTGGGTGGGTTGAGGTAACTTTCCTCCCGGTGGCGGGCGCAGGGCTGCGGTTGGGGTCCGTGCTGGCAGCCGTCGGTGCCACAGGGCTGTTTCCGTCACCGCTGCCCGCGCTTGTCCCGCGCCGAGGCCGTTCTGCTCCACCGCCCAGCGGCGCCGCGCCGGGGGCACAGGGGGCTGGAGGGGGCACAGCCGGGACGGCACAGCTGGCCCCGACTGGCCGCAGGGACACTCCATGCCGCGGGACGTCGCGCTCGGTGAGTAAAGCTGGGAAGAATGGGGACGGGGGGGACGTTGGGAGCGATGGCGTTCGTCTTCCCAAGTCACCGTGGTGGGCGATGGAGCCCGGCTCTCCTGGGACGGCTGAACGCCCGCCTGCCCGTTGGGAGCGGGGAAGGGATTCCTCGTGTTGCTTTGCTCTCGTGTGTGGCTTTTGCTTTACTTAACAAACTGTCTTTATCTCAGCCCACGGGTTTTTCCTCACTTTTATTCTTCTGATTCTCCTCCGCGTCCCCCCGGGGAGTCAGCGAGCGGCCGTGTGGTGCCTAGTTGCTGGTTGGGCTTAAACCACGACACCGGCCTAAGAGTTTTATTCTGTCTGGAATACTTTTAAGGCTTAGTTTGAGGGTTTGGAGTGCTGTCAAAAACAAGGAGCGTCAGGTTAGGCCGCGACACTGGCCTAAGAGTTTTATTCTGTCTGGAATACTCTTAAGGCGTAATCCTAGGATTTGGAGTGCTGTCAAAGCCGGGGGGTGTCGGGTTAGGCCGCGACACCGGCCTAAGAGTTTTATTCTGTCTGGAATACTCTTAAGGCGTAATCCTAGGATTTGGAGTGCTGTCAAAGCCAGGGGTGTCGGCCTCGGCCGGTTGCGTATGTTTTAGCGAGCACGGGAGTAAATGTAGGGACACACATTTTATTAGTCAGTAGCTGACTATTAAAATTTCCCTCAGACTGTAGGGATATGAACTAATGCTACACTTTTCACTTTAATGGTTGTCTTTGTATTTTTAACATCTAATCATCCTAATGAATCTTGAAGATGTTACACATAGATATACCGATTTATTTCTGAATGAATTTTTATGGTTGTCTTACCAGTAAGCTGGAACCGTTGCTGATTGAGTTAGTCCGATGTACTTAAAAACATACCAGGAATAATGAGTAAGCAGTACATAAAATCACAAACCTTAACATAACAAAAATTAGGTGGCATTCTGTAATGTATTTTATGTCTGATTTTTATGGTGGCTCAACTTTTCTACTACACTTCTTCCTGATGAAAAAGGGCATTGCTCATACCCAGTGACAGTGCTGCCTGCTTAGCTTCACTGCTGCATTGAAATTAAATTTTTGCCTGAGATTCAGAGGCTATATTTTTCCAGACAAAGCAGCAGGCCATTCAGATACACGGGAATGGATCCAAAAACTACAATAGTTAAAGGGATCTTTCACTTAGCGGACAAAACCTGGGATTTTGCCAGAGAAGAGGAATGGAAGCTTTTATGGCTTTAGATGTCATATTTAATTCACAGTTGTGTGCTTATGGCACAAAAAGAGTTTGGTAAGAGAACGAAAAAATTGAAAGAATATATCTTTCTTAATTTTTCCTATATCCATTAATTTGTACCTTCTTTCTTGACACTGCCTTATAACCATTTTTTGGGAACTCAGAAATGAGTATGTGCTAGGTTGGTTCAATATTGGCTTCAGTGGTATTAGCAGTAGCAGTAAATGTGACCATAGGTTTTATAGAAGGAAAGTGTTAGTTTAAATTCTAAGAGATGTTAAAACCCTCACCATTTGGAAAGAAAAAGCAAAGAAGGTTCTGTCTGTGGAGAGGCTGTTGCTTGTCTCTGGAGTTGCTTCCTTGTTAGGCGGGTTTATGTGTTTGGGATTTGTATTTGGTTTGTGCTTCAATTTTCAGTATTTACAAGGTTAGTTTGACTTTTTGGAGTATACGTATAATAAATTAAATGTCCATACAGAAGAAAACAATCTAAATTTGCTATCAGTGTTTAGGCTTCTGCCTGCTCAGAATTTCCCTTTTTGGAAAACTTCAACATTGAACAAGCTTAATTGTGGCAAAATAAAAAAAAATTTGCTGTCATCCTGCCACCTTGGTTTGTATTGTTGTTACTTGCATGGTGTCAATCGTCAGTGTGAGGTCTGTGAAAATGTGTGTGGAGCACAAATGTTTTATGAATACTAGTTATTCAGCTGCCAGGCAGATTTCCTCCTGTTTTGTAATTGAAATGCAGAATTAGTTTGTGTGTGAGCTGTTGCACAACTCGGTGCATCGATCAGTGCATAATGACGGCTGCGGGAGCTGTGGACGGGGTGACAAGCTGTAGCAGAGACTGAAATCACAACGAGTAAGGCAGCAAAGATTGGAATGTTTCTTCCTAGCTTATTACATTTTGATGCAGGAATAAAATCTCTTTACTACTTGCGTGTATATAAAGTCCTTGAGAAATGACTAACTTGAAACAGACGGAAATGTTAGAAATTAAGGCAATGATGGAAGTAGGGACTTCCTCTTATGAAAAGGCCACTGCCGTTTCCAGACCTCTGTGCTTTCCTGGAAACTCAACATTGACCTTCTTAAATTTTTTTCTGTCCTTTATCTACTCCTCTTTTATTATTTTATGCATTTCTTGCTCTAACAAGTAGATGGCATCAAAACTCACGTCAGTATTTCTTCAGAAATCCATATGAGACATTACAAAAATCTTTAAATGGATTTAAAATCTAAGGGAAGGGAAGGTGAGGTGCGAAAGTAGTAAGACTAATGTAAAAGCAAAGTAAGAAAATAAATTCAAGGAAATGTAAAGAGAGTAAAGAGGCACCATAGTGCATGAACATTTTATGGTAAGATTTGAATCCTCTTTTGAAAGTTTGGCACTTAAAGAAGAGAGACTGCTCTAATTCTGATCTAGCTAAACTGGAAAAATGAGAGACTTCTCTAATTCTGATCTAGCTAAACTGGAAAAATGGATTGAAATTGAATCATAGAAAACAAAGTTTAATTGCATTGGCTTTCTTGTATAGCTCGCATACAGCTTCTCTCTTTTTCTTTGTTTTAAGAGGAAGTGACTCTCGGCCTGACTTATGCATCAGTTCCTTTCTCACTCTGATATAATTAGAATAAAAAA
Organism: Chionis minor; assembly: GCA_013398295.1. NCBI lineage: Eukaryota > Metazoa > Chordata > Aves > Charadriiformes > Chionidae > Chionis > Chionis minor. Next base: position 265,341 of record VZSF01005155.1, read on the forward strand.
TGAGTAAACAGCTGTTACGGTCATAAGGGTCTAGCAATATTGTGCCCGGTGCGGGGTGTAAAGGTGTGGGGATGTGTGCGAAAGCTGGAGCACATCAGGGCATCGCCAGCGGACCACAAAGTGGCAGCAAAATCCGACACAGGAGGCAGAGCAGTCAGCACGCCCTGCTCCATGCAGCCTTCAGCCGTGTCTGCTGCCAGTGCTTCACTGGCTTCTTGATTTTTTTCGTGTCATGGTTTTAACTTAGATGGCTTAGAAAAGTGTCGGGCACTAAAAAGAAATGCAAAACTCATTGTATTATTAGTGCATCAGATCGACTCAGCAGCTGGGAAATGTTACCCTTTCTATTAACGGGAGGTTTTTGGGCATGCCACGTGATGCACCGACCACACGTGTCACAGCAGGGACATCTGCGGCTTGACAAAGAACTAAAGACCCTCTCGCTCCACTCCTGAAACTGAAATTTCTGGTCAGTTAATTCATCATTAAATACTGTTTAATGCTATATACAGTAGACCCTATTAGGGAAAAGGGAACTGATTTTATTGTATCTCTCTTTTAAACCAGCGATCACTAACATACTGGAGCGTGTGGGTGGGTGGGTGGATGGACGGATGGACGGATGGATAAATGGAGTCCATCATGGATTGCAGCTTCAAAGGCAGGCTTGTGCTTTAGGGTAGGCTCAGCTTCTGTTGTCATAAGGAAGCCAGAAATATATCAAAATGATTCTTATAGCAGCTAGCAGGTGGCAGGGGGCAGCTAAAAGAAGCCTCCTACTACTTAGAAGTCACATCGCATTGAAAATACTTGAGTTTATATTCAACTTATGTGCAGGCAGGTAAAGCAATGACACATCGCCATTATTTCTGTCTTATTTCAGATAGGGCTGAGAAAAAATGCTCAGAATAAAACGCCCCAAGCAAACAAAGACTATAGTACCTGTTTATCAATGTTATTGTTGCACAAAGGATATTGAGGCAGGTTCACACCAGAAAGGATTTCGTGGTGGGGTCTGTAGCTGATGGCATATGCTGGAAGAGTGAAGGGCGGTTTTGGGGTAGGATTAAAGCAAAGCAGGAAAGGAACACTCTCTCCAGTGGTCAGCCTCTGGGGCACTCCCCCGTGCAGCAGGTGGACACAATGAAGGCGATGAGTGGTGAAGGTGGTGATGGTAAGTTTTTGGCCATGCCTTCTCCCCAGGACCTTTACACTGGGACTCGTCCCACTCCCTATGGCTTGTTCGTGCGTAGGAGGCTTGTAACCTGCTGGTTGGTTGTTACCCACTTTGTTCTGCGCTGCGTTTGGCTTTGTCTGATAAAACCAAAAACCAGGAACGAGAGGTGAAGGAAAGCGAAGGAGAGATGGGCAGTGTCCCGCCCGTGGCATGGGCATCCCCTGGCACGGCAGGGCTGTGCGGCCGCAAGACCACGGGACCAGAGGCCCCAGTGCTGCTCAGGCGAGAGCTCGAAGGCACCCAAGGGGCTGCACGGCCACGCCAGCCTGCCTAGCCTGAGGTTTGGATTTGATGCTTTGAGAGATTATTTTTTTGTTTTCTTCTCCTTTGTCCTGTAGGCGTGGTACCCCGGCGAACGGCAAGACATGGGTAACTTTGTAAGGGTAATAAACCCTTACCTTTGTAAGGTAATAAACCCATTTGCAAAGGGAAAGGACATAATAAACGTTGTCTTGGATTATGTCATGAAGAGAAAGCTCTAAACGTTTTTTCAAAGTAATTTGAAATGTTTTGACAATTTACAGTGCTTCTTTTGGATTTTAACTTTTTTGGATGTTAACATTTTAATTTTTATTTGGTAACTGTTCTTATTTTTGAGCTTATTTCAGAATTACTTTGTTAAGCACACTTCATTGTGAAAAAAAATCTGCATTCTGAAATTTCTCATTATTTAAAAATATTTTTACATTACTTAATCCAAGTGACAGTGTCAGAAAATGATATGCCATCGACCCGCCTTTCCTTAAAATGGAAAACTGTTTTCCAAACAGTTCTCGAAAGAACTTTTTAGAAGGGAGTGAGCACGCTCTGTACTTATAGACTTAGATAACTCAATTTCCATATTAACTCTTAAAACCAGCCATAACCATTACTGCCTCTGCTGCTTCTGTGCCTTTAGGAGGTAAGAACTGGACAGTTAGTGTGCCTGGACACCTCTTACCTGTGTACCCTCCTATATATATACACATGTGTAAACACACTCGCAGTGCTTTTACTTACTTTTAGTTTTATCTGAACGGTTAGAGCCAGTTATACTGATTTCTTCCACTTGAGGAAGACCTGAGCGACGAGTGGAACGTTTTCTCCGGGCAGCCCAAAGCGCAGCACCCTGCAGCCAGCGCCGGTGGGGGCTCTTCGGCGGCTGCCGCTCTCTGCTCGCGCAGAGCAACGCGAAGACAAGCTCTAAACCCAGGAACTGCGATTTTGTCTGCTTACTAACCTTTTTCTAAATGCGTTTTTGTTTTACTGGCAAATACTCCTACCTACAGACATTGTAGCATGTGGGAATGAAAAACTTCCAGGTAATTCATATTTAAAATATAAGCAGATTAATAATAAATGAAACTCGAATAGAGGCATTTACTCTGGGAAGCTTCCAGGCTAAAAGACAGACAAAATTGCTTAGAAAGGTGCAGGAGGTGTCAGCGACTTTCTGTGTGTAGAGGTGAAAGGAAGCGCCGAGTTCCAGAGAGAAGGTTTTTCTCTCCAGGAGAGGAGCCATTCGGAGCCAGGAGTCTGGTTAATGGGGAGCAGGAGCCTGTGCCAGCCTTAGCACTGGGAGAGGAACCGAAGGAACGCCGGGTGGGAAAGGGACAGAGCCAGGGGATGCAGCACGATGGGATGGAAGACAGCAGGGCAAGAAACAGAGATAGACCTTTGCTTTACTTGCAGGCTGAGGTGGGAATTTAAAGGTGATTTTTTGTGTGCCAATGGAATGCCATTCCTTTTACCTTCACGCTCTTTTTTTTTTTTTTCCCCCAAGGAATCGCAGAGTACAAAGAATCTGAAGGCAACCTACAGTTAGCGGCAGGAAGTTTAAGGGGAGATGGGGGGGGACATTGGGGGACGGCAGAACAGCAGGAAAGGAGAATGAGCAGGACTTCTAGTCCCCATACATGACTGCAGACGTGTCAGTCAGTGTCAAACCAGAAGCAACCTTCGTTCTCTTTGTGCAGCTGTGTCAGGAAGAAACCAGTATTTAGCTGGGGAAGGACACGTTTCCTTGGCTTGTTTTCCTGTGGTTGTCTTTAGTGGCAGCTTGCCATTTAACTTAAAGTAAGCTTGATTATCCTTTTTTTGAGAAAAACAAGGATCCATACATAAAAAAAGTTTGGTTGAAAATGTCTCGTTCGGACTCGTTTTCATGGACTTTGTATTTGCAGCTGTGTACCCAAACTCTTACACTGTGTGCTCCTTCCTGCATTTGTGCTTCGCTAGAGTGCCTCTTTCATAAGAGAATCTCCTAACGTCGTCTTTTCCAGAATAAAATGCAATCATTCCCTCAAAATCAGGTCTGGAAGGTGGGGTGATCTTTAATATCTTCAAATTTATGTTCTATCGGTGGCAGTAAGGGACATTCCCCGAGAGGTGCGTTCTCAGTGCTTTGGTAAAGACGAGTACCACATCGCTATGCAAACAGTACCGTTAAATTTCAATCACCTTACTTTAGTTCTCAATGAAGTTTGGACTTGGATTGCTTCTGTCTGAGTCTGGATCATTAATTCTGTTTATGTCATGGCTCTGTCCCATCTTTCTTACTACGTAACGTTGCCGATTCTGCCAGGAAAACATGGGTTTGGGGTAGGGCTTGGCTTGTATTTGAAGTCTGTCCCAAAACTCTGTTACAGTGGCATGTGGATGCTCTTCCGCAGTTGCCCCAGCACATTTCGTGCCTCTTTCTGACATTCAAGTACTATTCTAGCATTTTTATTCTTCTCCTTCCCTTAAAATCTCACCGTGAAAAAAAAGAGGACAGTAACTGTAAGATAGTTGTAATCCATTGCAGGATGAGTAACTTGACTGGTAAAAAGACTGCCAAGGAACAATATAAAAACATTTTTTTGGATCTTCTTGCAGAACAGTCTAAGATACTGGGGTAAAGTTTAACAAGAAGAAAAAAAAAGTGAAATAGCTTTGCAGCCAAATGAAACCAGCTCTACACGGCAGTGCCCTACATTTTCTCACACTTGGAAAGTTTTGCTAACTTCTACAATACCAAAAATGTGAAGGATAAGATTTTAAGAAGAATAGAGATATTATTTATTATTAAATCAGAACATAATTTCATAGCAACATGAATTTTCTAGGCTTTGATTTCATATGTCTCTCTTTTATCCCTGGCATTCAGGCAAAGTTGGAAAATTCTGGTTTTAAAACAGAATAGTTACATTCTGGTATCTGAACCAAAGTGAATTGCAAGAAGTTTTACGAGCATCTCGATGCTTAATAAAGCCTGTTAAGACTTAGTCATTACTAGATATTCATATACAGTGCTGAAGTTTATTTTATCCTTTCAGTAGGTGATGTTTGTCGACATAAGTTTAGCTAAAAACAATAGTAATGATATTTTTTATGACTGTCCAAGACAGTAATTGTTGGGTTAAGTACATAATATACTATTTTGCTACCGATCAATAGAAGAGATTTTAAATTTGGCATTGGTAATATTTTTTTCAGACAAAAACGCCCCCAAACACAACCCTGGCTCACATTACTTAGTGGACTGTTCAATTTTCCTTTCAGTTTGTGGTTTCGTTCTCTTTTCCACGTTGATAATTCTAAGAACAGACTACCAAAGCACCTGGAACTGTTAACTTTTGTTGGTGTTCCTAATGGAACAAGTAAGCAAAATGTTTGCATGTATGCTGGAAATAAGAAACGTTTCTCTATCCTTTTTTTGTTACTGAGTTCTGCTCCAACATTTTAAGGTAAAAAGTAGGAAGAAAGACCTCCTAGATCTAATAGATTGTCTGAAATCACAGTAACTGGTGGCACTCTGAAGAACCGGTTTAAAAAATAATACAGAATTCACTTTCTGTTTTCTTTTATCGGATTCTTATGTTGATGTTACGTTGCAATTTAAAATACAACAAAAACCCCCTAAATATCTTGTGTTGGACTGAAGAGGGCTTTTTCCATTATTGTACAGGGCTGCATCGTTGGAACTGCTGCCTTATTGAAGGGAGATGAAAAGCACAGACTGCGGGGATGTGTCGTCATTCGTCTCTTCCCTGAGGTTTGTGTGCCTTACTCAAGACTATACATGCTCCTCACTTAGGTCTCACAAGTTGGATTTCTTTTTGGGGTAGTTTCTTTCAAAACTCAACTTGTTCAGCTTCTCCCTTCCCAAAGGTGGCCATAGTCTCCCACAATAACTTGGCAGTTAGCACATTTGCCCGAATATGGGGGAGACAAATTTAATACCTCCTGTTTCAGACGGGTGTCCAAATCCACATCCTCTGTCTTCTGGGAGAATACCCTAATTAAAGGGCTCGCAGATAGTGTCTGGGATATGACTTCTGCTGTGGAAAATCCCAATTTGGACAAAAAGATCCACTGATCAGTGAGAGAGAGCTTGAGGGAATATCCTTTCTCTTGCGACACTGACCTGGAAAGGCAACGTGGAGTCCCAGTTCCAGTGCGAGACGATGAAGTTCACGTTAATTCTGTTAATGAGTTACGTGGTTACACATGCTAAACGTTGCTAGTAAAATGTCACAAGTTATCAGGGATTTGGTGTACAAGACACTGGTCCATTTCAAGTTGGTTTTGACTGAGGAGGGGAAGTGCCCTGCAAAGAGGGGTATTTTGGTTTTTGGGTTTTTTTCCTGTATAAATAACAATTTATTTGAGCACTTGGAAAAGCTACGTTCCGTGATGATTTTTCAGTTTTCTTTTAAACGAACTTCATTTTCCCCCCTAGGAAACTGTTGGTATGCCCGAAGATAGCAGGACAATGTGCGGAATATTTCTCAGGCCTTGTAACCTCAGGATTTCTCTGGAATCCTGTAATTGCTCAGTCCCTTCTCTCCTATGTCGACTAGCACTGTATGACCTGCCTGCTTCCTGGCTATTCGTGCAGTCACAGCAGCACTTCTTGTCGGCTTCTCTCTGCTGTCAGTGTCCCTGAGCGCTCGGAGCTCCGTTCTCCTGGCTCTGCCTCCTGCAGGTTGTCCTGGGGCCCCCTCAGCTGCCCCCGTGTCCAGGTGTCGCGGCTGATGCCCCCTGAAGTGACACTGCGGGACCTGCTGGCCACAGCTGACCTCCGCTCTCCGTCTGCGCTGTCGCCGCCGGGCTGCAGCTGGCACACGCCGCTCACGCCCGAGCCCCCGCCGCGCCGGCAGCGGCCTCCCCTGCGTCCCTCTTGGCGTGAGACCTGCAGCCAGGTGCTTCTCCGCTGTGGAAGGACCTGCGGGTGACGCGGTGCTGCGCGGGTGGAGCGGGACGGAGCCCAGACGGACAGACGGCTTCTCCGCGTGGCTGCAGGGTCCGTCTGTGGAAAGCAAAGTCCTGCGCTGACGGGGAAATTCCTTCAGTGCAGGCACAGCTTTTTCGTAGCCCGTTGACACTTCCAGGCTCCCGTACGGTTTTGCTCCCCGGCGGCTGTTCGGTTGGTCTGTGCCAGGGCCCCATGGCAGTGCCTGGCCTTACCCCTGGGGCCCGCGGCGCCAGCAGCGGCGAGGAGGATGGCTGCGCCCTGCGCTGCCATTGCGGGTGCTGGATCATCGTAACCCGCACATGAGGGCTCCCCGTGCCCTTCAATCGATCAAGCTATGACATATGGAACTCTTGAAATAATTATGAGTTGAGGATACCAGCATAAAGATCTTCCAGAATTGACTACGTTTCTGTAATGCATAATTAAAGTGCTCATGTCAGCAAATACCATTGATTGCACTTGATAGTGCATTATGCTACTGTTCCATTGCACTGGCAGAGATGCTTGCAAAAAATGGTTAGGTTTTTAATAGATAGGGACTGGATATCTATTTCATATCCTCACTTTGCCTCCTTACCTGTAATGTCACTTCATACGGATGTTCTTTAAGGGTAAGTATTGACACCTGGGACGCTTCTGAAGAATGCATAATAAGTATAAATATAAAAACTGTTTAAAACTGCCTTGGATTTCTAAATGTGGTCAGTGAGAAGAGAAGGGAATTGGCTCACTGTATCCTCAGTGGTGAATAACATTCCTTGCAGTAATGCTTCCAGCTGGACAGTCACTGGCCATCCCTGGCTACATGAGAAGCCGGAACACCGATACGGGTTTTGCTGTAGCCCTAGGAGATACAATGCTTAGCACACAACTTTGCCTTAGACAATTTTGCAGCAGTGTACTGTAATACTGGCTTTATCAAAGCCATTCTGGATTCAAATCATGCTGCGATCATAGCCTGATTTATGTTCTTTAATGATACAAGTAAAGAAAGTCTTCTCATATATCCCTTGTAGTTTCCTTACCTTCTTTATCTTCCCCAACGTGGCTTATTCATTGCTTCTCTGGGTCTCTGAACTGGAAATTTTAAGTATGAATTTCTGCCCTGCGCTACTGCTGGGATCAGCAATGGACTAGTATTCGTGCACTCAGTATCTAGAAACCTATTAACTCCTTTCTTCTAGGCTGGTAATGATATTAACATGCCCTGTATGAAGTAGGCAGATCTTCCTCCTGGGGCAGTGTAATTAAAGTCTAAGTTTAATTCCACGTCTCTTTCCTTGAAATGGGTTTATTAGCTGCGGAAGATATGGGGGCTTAAAATAACACTTAAAATAACTGAAGGTTATCCAAATTCGCACTTTGTTCAAATTAGGAAGAGAAACCGATGCTGAGTTTGATTGAAACTCTTTTTCTTTCTTAAAAAAAATGTTCGAAATACTTTTGCCCCAAACGTGAAGGAGTGCAGCAAGAGCCAATGCCTGGTCAGCACTCCGTGCTGTTTTTCCATACAGACCGAGTTGAAGAGGTTTGTTTCCGAGGTTTGTTGAAGCAAGGGAAGAAAACAGAGCAGGAAAGAGTGTTTCCAGTGGTTGCACCAAAATCACCCTCTTCCCTTTGTGACCGAGACAAACACCTGCGACTCCCAATAGTCAGGCTTTGCTCCTTAGCTCTGGGAAACCTCTTGGCCACAAAGCGCCGTCGTGCGCCCGCGGTCTGGTGCTGCTGCTGGTGTTGGTGCTGGAGCTGGCGCTGGAGCTGGTGCTGGCGCTGGTGTTGGTGGCACTGGAGCTGGTGTTGGTGCTGGAGCTGGTTGGCGCTGCAGCTGGCGCTGGTGTTGGTGGCGCTGGAGCTAGTGTTGGTGCTGGTGTTGGTGCTGGAGCTGGTTGGCGCTGGTGTTGGTGCTGGTGTTGGTGCTGGCGCTGGTGTTGGGGCTGGGGCTGGGACTGGAGCTGGCGCTGGAGCTGGCGCTGGTGTTGGTGGCGCTGGAGCTGGTGTTGGTGCTGGAGCTGGTGTTGGTGCTGGAGCTGGCGCTGGGGCTGGTGTTGGTGCTGCAGCTGGTGCTGGAGCTGGCGCTGGCGCTGGTCTCGCGGGCAGTTGACTGTTCCCCGAGTGACTCTTCAGTGTGAAGCTGGGAATGAGGTGTGCCGATTCCCGTACCGCTGAACTCCATGTTCCAGGCTACTTAGCCCAACCCGTGACTTCTCAAAACACCTAACACTTGCTTCAAAACAAGTAAAGGAAATCTTTTTTCTCAATTAGCTCTTCCTGACGACGGGGGTGTAGTCCTTTCCCTGACCCCTGTTCTCCTCTGTCTGCCTCAGGGACTGTGTGCGATTTTCCACGTGGCACGTGAATACCGGCTCTCAGAATAGGAGAGTTTGAAAGTTCTCAGCTGGGCTTAGCAAACCTGTGCGTGCAAAAAGATGTGCAATAATTTTCAAGAGGATATTTCTACAGCATCCTGTATCTACACCGCAGTCGAGACTCAGCCCGGCTTCTAAAGGTACTTAAGCAAAATTTCTAAGTCACTAAAAATGTGGGCAGATGCTTAGTGTAATTTTCAGAAGCAGTTACCATTCAGATCAAGTTTCTGTTACCTTAATGGTTCAGATCAAGTTTCTTTGTGCATGAGATTCATATTCACCAGTTCCTTACGATTCTAAAAGGAAATTGAAGTAGTTAGTGCGAGGACATGAACCTCCATGCAGCGGTGCACTCGTGATACCTGTGACGAGGCAGCGCTCTCAAACAGTCCCTGCAAGGACCGATTAGAGATGCTGCAGTCTCTGAATACTTTTTATCAGTATGGAGCAAAAATACCGCCATGAACATTATGTACTAATTTACACACAGTGAAAAAGGAAAAGAAAATGGATGTTCTAAAACCAAACGTTTAACAAGCTAATTCAAAATGTAACTTACATAAATGCAATATTTCCACCAAAAAAAAAAAAAAGAAAAAAAGAAAAAAAAAGAATAGTTTCAGTTGGAAGGCACCTTTAAAGGTCATCTAGTCCAGCCACACTGTAATGAAGGCATGTAAAGCGATAAAATAATAGTATAGAGTAAAATTGGTATGTTTTTGAGCTCTATGTTTTGAGGGGTGTTTTTTTTAATCCTGGGATAATATATCAGAGCACCTGTTCAGAGACAGTATAAGAATTTGCATATAATTTTATGATTTTTTTCTCTTCTGTTTAACAACAAACTAGAGTTTAGCTTAGCATTGGACAGAGACCATCTAGGTGAAATGCAAGTATGTAGGCAAGGATTCTTTTTTGGGAAAAATGTATTAATACACTTCTTGTAGTTCTATCCAAATATCAAAATTGGATAGAAAAGGCCTTAATAAAACTTTTTTCACAAAAACTTTATCTGCCATCAGCAAGTTTGATGTGATTAAGTAAAACATCCAGGAGAAGTTCAATTCTTGGGTGAAAAATTACTGGTTCCCCAGTTGTTCCTCCCTGTACTGTAAGCAGATTAAGGAAGCAGGAAAGCACAAAATCAAAAGGTGACTGGTCCAGCCATGGGAAATGTGACATGGATGTTTGACATCCCTAGTGGGGCAGAAGTAGCTCATTAGTGTTATGGGCAGATCGCTACGATAGTTGCTCTATAAGCAAAATAAGTCACCGTCCACCAGAAACCCTGACAGCGGCAGCCAGCAGCTGGCGGGACGGCGGCGTGGGAGGGATCCGAGTGCGTCATGAAGCTGCCACAGGTCTGGGATTAGTCGGGGTTGGGAAAAACAAGAAGCAGTGTGGAGACAGCCCCAAAGAGATCCTCTGCGGTGAACAGACGTGTATGTTAGTGGGAGAAACCACAGACAGCAAGAAAAGAGCTGTCACACTAGGCCTAGAAGCTGGGGCATACAGAAGAAACTTCCAGGGAGTTTTCCAGAGCGTTCTTGACTTAGTTGGTAGAAATTCATAATTGGACGCATCCCAGAACTGCATCTGCTGTGACTATATGGATGTATGCAAAATGCCGTACGTCTGGCAGCGTACGCCTGGGCATTCATTCCCTGTCCCTCTGGGTACACTCCGCTGCGCTGAGAACAGGCGGAATAAACGTTCTGTGTCACCCTCCTCCCGACTGCAAATGGAGGTGAGATCAATGGTGCCATTACTGGCCTTTTTCCTGCATCGGTGTATTTCTGACAATGTGCACTGTGAGTGGAAGAGGATGATTTGACCTCTTCATTGTAGTGGGATGTGGCAATTAATTTTTTTATTGAAATTTCAATTAGCTTTTCTGTTCCTATAATGTTTTACCTAACTCCTCTTTTTAAGTTCTTACTGAGGTTACCGGAAAAGATCACCTAAGCATGACTCTGTTAAAAGGTAGAAGTAAAGAAAACAAATTATTTCTATTGTGTACAAAATTGAGGTCACTTTAGGTTAACTGAATCAGATTCCTTGAAGAGATGAAGACTTTCCACATCATGAAGAATCACTCAGAGAATTCTAATTGAAAAAAGAAAAACACCAGCCTCTTATAAGAAGAAAAAAGATACCAAGGTTAGTACAACTGTGCAAGAAAACCTGAAACAGATTTTACAGACTGTTGCCTTTATGACCCTTTTAAAGGAAGAATTGCCAAATGAAAAAAAAAAAAAAGAGAGAAAACCCTGCAGATTACAACCTTACATTAAGCTGTCTAGCATCCTGGACCGACTGAAGAACAAAGGAATCAAGTCTTACATTTAGAATTCTTATGCATCTGAAATACTTAAATGCTAATAGAAACATTGATAAAGAAAAACCTACTCTTACACTTGGCACCAGATTAAAAAAACATTGTTCACAGACCCAGTTTTAAATTTCGTTTGGCAGTGACTGCCGTTGCTAAGGTTAAGAAGGTTTTTCCTTGGAAAACTGTTATTTTTGTTACATATGACTTCCTGGAAAACATAGTAGCTAACTGAAATGTAGTATTATCAATGGAAACGCTGTTTTTCCGATCTTTAGCCCGTGTGGTGCAGAAGACGTTGCATGGAGCAATGAAGCTCCTTTGAGGAAATGTACACGTGTGGGATAGATGGAGTCTGAAGTTCACTGGCACTTGCATAAGTGCTAAACCAGCACTTACACTTAAAATCAGCTTTACTCAGTGCTAAAAGCTGACTGTGTTCAAAAACATAACTATATTGCAGGGTCCTCTGTTTTCTGTGACAATGTACGTCATTTGCCACGGCTGGTCTCTGGGATGTGAACGCGTTTCAGTAAGAGCAGTTAATAAATTGCCTGCTAGTACCTCCCACAAGAAAGCCAGTCGTTCGTGCTGCTCTGGCGAAGCAGCCAATAAGCCCGTTTTCGCAAAGATGATGCCGGTACAACTCATAGGGCATTTGGCTGCCTCCAGGAAGGGAAGAACTAACGGGCGGGCGCCTGGGCACGTGGGGGTGTTGCAGGAAAGGGTCCATCCGCCGTGTCAGTCCTATCGAGTCCCTTTCAGGAACTGCCGGCGACAGAAGAGAGGAGCTATGGCCAATTCCGTACCGAAAGGAGGCTTTTAAAAGACATGACAGGAAGAAATTAATGTAAGCTGAGGAATTCCATGTGCATCCTCCAAGGTGCAGTGAGACCAGAGCCTGGCTGAACTGCACAGCCCAATGCCGGTCCCGCCGACCGGGTGGGCACAGTCCTGCCGGCCTTTCCCGTCGGGATGACGGTGCCGTGCCAGGGCTGAGAGTCCTCCGTGCGTTTTGAAAGAAATGCCTGTGCCTCCAGAAAAGGTGTATTTTCCTGAGTTCTCGCGTAGCCTGTAGAGAGATTACAGAGGGAGGAAAAACGTCAACTGCCTCCACCTGGAATCCTGGCCGGTTGCCATAGCAATGGCGCCTGGATTTTGTGTTCCTGGGGTCAGACACCGCTCTAGTCCTCAGCTGTCTCTCTTTGCTCTCTCACAGAGCTACTCTTTTCAGCTTTGCAGATGCACAGTTGGTAATTTGAGTCTATTTTTAGTCTTTTTGTTTTTAATCTTGTAAAAGAAGACAGCTCAAAGCACAGCAGTGCTAGTGCCACACGCCCCTACGTGAACAGCTCAGGAAAATTAATAATTCCTTTGAAACAACATTGCAGCATTCATTTTTTTCACCTGTCTCTGCATACCTGAAAGTAGTTAAAAGCCACAATTATCCAGTGACTAAAGACTGATACGAAGCTAAGGGCAGTTTTCTCTGTTCCTGATGTTCTCCGTTAAGCATGTGCCTTAAAAACTTTGCTATTTAGAGCTTGTTTTTAAAGGTCGGGGAACGTAGAGACCGTTTCCCTCAGGTACAGCGGGGGAATGGTTTGTAGGAGGAGGGCCCAGATTGCTGACTGCTTACCCTAAAATTATGCTTGTGCTCAGCAGACCTAAGATTCTTACTGTAAAACTTTTAACCATTTAATTTCCTAGCTTCTGACTGTTGCTTAGTATCTTAGGAAAGCAGATATTAAGTTCATTATTTTATGGTGGCAAATAAGATGCAAGCAAATGCATCATTCAAGGGCTACCAGATCTGCAGGTAAAGTGGTGACATAAAAAAGCACTTGGTAACAAAAATACTTACAACTTGAAATATTTTTCCAGATGTCTTCAAAATAGCTGAATGTAATGAAGTCCAGTAAGTAAAAGAATGACAGTAAGGTATCAGTGAAGCGCGTTCTTCACATCTTTCATGTGCTTGGAGTGTCCCTCAGCGTTACAGGGAATTGTGTCTAGAACACAAACATTGGAAAAATAGGTTGCTTTTTAAGTAAATCTGAGGATCACAGCGGGAGCTGTAGGTCCTGACTATGTATAACCGGTAAAGTTGGTAAGAAAGTATTCCTAGTTCTTCTGAGATTGATTTAACAAAAGGTGTTGCTGTTTATTTTTGCATGAAACACCTGACGCTTTAAGGTTAAATCTGAAGCTCATTCCTCTTCACAGGGATCGATAAACTCTGTAAATGAATGCAGGAAATTTTTCACCTTAATCTGCTCCCAGCTAAAAATACTCCTGCACATTTTCTCATTTGTTGGTCTGATGAATGAAGAGTATTTGGGCCACTGAACAGCCTTGAACAAAACTCTCTGGAATGGACAGGATGCTCCCTGTTGACCTCAGTGGTCTTTGGACTGACGTAAAGTTACTTTCAAATCACACACCTGAATTTCAGCAAAGAACATCTTCTAGTGTGGATTGAAATGTATGGATGGAGAACAAGGCTACGACACTTTGAAGACGATAAGGGGACTGCATAATATTATAACAATACTAAAAGTTCAAAATCAGCCTCCACAAAAGAATGCACAGAATGTAAGGCAAGGCAATCTGAGCGTTTAGGGGAAGGTGAACGCGTTGCTGTGGTTGACATCACGGAGTCGTTCCCAAATGCAGCCAGAGTGTATGTTTCTTGGACGAAAGCCACCACTAATGTGGAGAAATACGTCATACGTCGTGGGAGAAATGGACAATGCTGCAGTGGAGAAATGAATAAGCAATTAGACTAAAAGTAAAAATAACTTCTATTAATTCTAAAAAAGGAGATGTACAAGCCCATGAGATACTAGAAACTGAAGGCAGGAAAAGAAAACCTACAGGCAACAAAGAGTAAGAAACTCAGGTCTTACTATGACTAAACTACTAGCATTTTTGTTAGGAATGTGTTCTTTAGCTCAAATACGTAATATTATCTGAATGTTTTCTGCTAAGATGTTACTTCTTGATCTTATCAGAGGGAACATGTGAATTTCATTTTGAATCCTTCTCTAAAATTCTTCTATTCCCTGATCATGGATTTTCTTCCTCAGATTTTGCATTTTCTGAATACGAGTAGGCCAACTATGCTTGATGTTAGCAGTTTGTTCATTAAAAGTCAGAGTGAAACTGGTTTCCTTTGCTGTTCTTCAGCTGTTTTCCGCAGTAAACACGTACCAGGGCTGTTTTCTTAAAGAAAGGGCTGTGGTTTTGCTAGTGTAGCTTAGCCATATTCTTCAGCTCATCCACTGGATTTTGGGTAACATCTTACGGTTTGCACCCGTGTGCAGGGCAAGTGGGAGAAACTCCAGGCCTTTGCAAATTACTGGGATTATTCAGAAGTGTGTTGTTTTCAGTTCTTTGAAACGAGGTCATTTTGCTATTCTCTCACATAACCAGCGTGTCTGACGAGGGACGCTGTGCAGCACTGCACTGAGTTCTAGCACACAGATTGCCCCCTGAGGAATTCCGAGGATGCTATGAAAAGGAGATCGTGTTTTCTGAGGTTATTTTTTTGCACGGTATATGCTAGGATGCCTGTGTGATTTTATTTTTTTTTAATTCCTGTGTAAATTTCCATTAAAAGCATTCACTTCTTCCGTCTCACAGAAAAGCTAGTTCTCCCCAGTTAACTGTTTTCTTTACTTCATAAAGGTCTTCATCAGTCCATGGAAATCAGTGGGTTTGTGAATGTTAAGATTCATTGTTCTGTGTTTCTCTCGCCGTTCCTGTTGTTTCTGGATGCCCCCGCGTTGTGTAGCCAGCTTTCCAAGTCTCCTCTCCTGCCCCCACAAAAGTGTGCATGCAGATCCGGAATGAAACTGTTTTCTGGGTCTGCTTTTCACTTCAGGTTGGGTTCTTATTGCTTTCAGATCACATAATGAGAATTCTGTGGAAGAACTGCCTCCAAGGCCGGAGTTTTGTCAGAAATGTTCTCCTGGGTTTGGAATGCGATGAGGTTTATGTGTGCACGCAGTGAGCAGGAGACCGAGAGAGAGAGAGAGGTGAAGTTTCTGACATCTGTTGAGAAAGACAGTCCCTCCTCACCTGACTAAAACTCACCCCAAAAGGACAGGAGAGATGATGGGCTGGTGGCACTTTATATTAAAGACACTATTGGTTGTTAAAGTCACTAAACTCTTGGAATGCCAATGGATTAGGCTCAGGCTGAATAGGAGCAGGCGTCTGTGTGCTGCCCCCAACGCCAGCAGAAAGCAGGGCTTCCTGGGTCGGTGGTGCCTTTGAGGGAGTTACTGCCAGGAGGAAGAGACGTCGTCACAAAGAACAGCAGCTTTCCACTTCCGGTCTGATTAGTATGCGCTTGACATTACCAAGGTCAAAGTAAATACTACGGTAACATTATCAGATTCAAGTTTTTCTTCTGTCAGCGGAAGTTTTTCCTGTCCTTGATTATCGGCTACATTGGAAATGTTTCAGAGAGCCTTGTGCCGTTGCTGCTGGGGAAACTGCCAGTGTATTAATCTCCGTTCCCCAGGAAAGCAGAAGAGGGAGGAACAGGTCATGAAACAGTGCCTGCTTTTAAGGAGAAGCAGACTGTCATTTCTAATTAATAAATCTATATTAGGAAAAAGGATATGAGATTTTTAAGCATTCTACATGGCTATATACCCCAAAAGCATGAAAAAAAATCTTCAGCTAGACCATTTTTCCTCTTTATATCAAGCAAGGTGCTACAGAGATTTCAAACCCAAGTAGCTGCACATGAGGCTGACAGAAGATCCACTTCACTGCGGTTTGCATCCTCCTTTCTCAAAACCGCATGCGAAAAGCGCGTGGTTGGGATCACAGTTCTCACCACCAGCTGAGGGGAGTGGTGGAGCGGCTCTGGGGGGCTCCCAGCCTGTGGCTGCAGTGCCGTGCTGCTCCGCCACGCGTTCCGGCAGCCTTTGCTGTGTCCGTGCCCGGAACCCCTCAGCAGGGCGACAGCTTGCTGAGCCTGCGCAGGCGGCGTGTGTAAAATCACCAGCCTCTGTTAGAGCGAACCTGCGGATTAAAATTCTCACTTTTTACAAAATGCATTTTGCTTTGGCTCATTTTTCAGAACTTTTTTCCCCCGGAGTTTTGCATAGACCAGTTTCCGTATTGTCTTTCCCCCACTCCTCATTTCTCTGTGAGACAGTTTAGGGGAGGGGCAGGGGTAAGGGTGCTGTAATTCAGTGATGCCATCGTGTGCGTTTGTGCTTTGCTCCGTGTGTGGTTTGAGGGGTATGTTCGTGCAGGAGAGGTGGGAATTCCGTAGCTTCCATGTGTGGTCTGCGGGGTAGAACTGACACGTGGCCGGGGGAGAAATAAGGCCTTAAAAACCCACCCTGAGCTACAGGGGAGATGCAGAACACTTGTTTAGGCACGATTGGTGCTACTTTCAGTTTTCTAGGGTTCAGATACCATTATGCAAAGTGGATTCAAAAACCCCTAAGTAGATAATGTGTCTGATTTCCTCACTGTTAATCTGAAACAGGTGGAGAGGAGCACCCGAAGCAGTTCAGCGGTGCAATTCGTGGAGGTGAAGTCCTTTCGTTACTTGTTGAATTTCACTTCAAGGTCCCTGCTCCTTTTGGTGTTATTAGACAGAGAGGAATGAGAGGGAATTGATGCAACTAGGGACAAACTCAGTTTTTACTGAAGTATCCTAAATAACTTGAGTGTAGGTACAGGGCTGCTTCTGGATCGGTGTTAAATTGAACAAATACACTTTCCGGCCCGTACCTGCCAGCTCGGCGGTGTTACAGAGCGGTTCCCAGGCGCTGAAGAGTGACGTGGGGGCTCTGGGTTGTTGGCACCAGCCCAGCGTTCCCCCAGCTGCGCTGGTGACTCCGGCCGGCCCCGCGCAGCAGCATCCAGCTCTCCAACATCCAGGAATTAGCACAGCCCTTTTCGGTTGCCTGCTGCTTAAAGGGCCTTTTTCCTTACTGGAACTGTTTCGTGCTTTTTCAAGTAATTGCATTTGCACCTAATTAGATTCACGTGCCTGTGTCAGTCAGGAGGGTGCCTTGGTGGGGTGGGACCTGGGGCGGTGAACGGGCAGATTTGTCGCACCTGGTAGGACACTCACAGTCTCCTTAAACTTTGTGTGTCATAGCTAAGGAAATAGCTTGCGTATCCAATGTTAAATATGGTTGCTTTGGGTTGGGTTTGGTTTTTTTAACTTAATTTTTTGTATCTGAAGTTCAAAGCTTTGATAATTTAAAGGAGTTTTGAATCATTTATGAATCACTTAAAGCACTTAGCAGTAAGTTTGGGTTTTTTTACTTTTAAGGGAAGAAAAAGAGAAATAAATTAGGAACAAGACAGTGGCTTAAAACTAGTGGGAGTGTTCTTGTTTGGAGAAGAAATTACAGAGCAAATGCTGAGGGGAACGTTGGATTGCTTGCTCGAAATGCTGAAATAAGGCGGGGAAGGGAAGTAAGAGGCAGCTACTGTTTTGTTTCATAGAAGTTTGTGTATATATACTAGTTTGTGTTGCCTTGCACAAAGACTGCCTTTTTTAACTGCTATTACATCATCTTAAATTGATTTAATAAATACTTGCATGTTTGTTTTTATATACTATATAAAAAGCGATTGTTTTCTGGAATGCTTTTATGAGCTCTGCCAGCCGTTGGCTTTGGTTGCCCCAGGTGTCTCACGGAGCGGAGAAAGCGCGCACTTGAGCTAGCGCTGCTTTTGGGGATCGCTCTTGTAGCTGGTGTTAGTATAAGCACAGATTTTGAGTTTAGCGTTCCTCTGCAAGCATGGGAGTGTGTGGGCTGGAAACAGGGAGGATGGTGGGAGGATGAGGGACTTTGTGAGGATTTTGGTGGGGAGCCTTCTGGTGCAATTTGGTTAAGTAGTGACTGAAGCTTGAGGAGTGCTCCTCTTGACTACAGAATTTAGCTACCATTTTGAATGTTTGGGTTTTTGGTTTTTTTTTTTTTACATTCGATGGCTATAAATTGTTCTTCCCAAGTATGCTTTGTTCCTTGGCCCTTTGCTCCCCCTCTCCATGTGTTTTGCCGCTTGCGTTGATCTGTGCGTTGGCCTTAAGATCACAGTTTTCTTGCTGGAGATGTAACGTCAGGTGACGTGTCCTTCGGATAGTTTTCTTGGTGACCGTGCTCTCAGATCAGGCTCTCCTGACGAGTACAAATGATGCATTTTAGATTTGGCATGGAAATATTTTTGTTCGGTTGTTTATTTTAAATGAAATGTGTATCTTTTCTGTGTCTGAATCTGCGAGGAAAAGTAACATGCAACAGCATGGGAAAAGTATGTCCTTAGAGTCAAAATCTTTTTAACCAGAAAATGTTGCTGTTGGCATTGCTGTGTAGTACAACTAATAGGTATTTTGTAGAAGCCTGATCTCCAGGTATGTTCACTGTATTAATTGAGAGAGGTTTCCTTTGGTAAGGGATATTAACTAGCAGAATAAATCCAGAAGTATTTGCTCTTCATTTGAGAAATGGGAAAACCATTTTTTACTTTACTCTGGGCAATTGGAAAGCCAAATAAATACCTATAACACCAGGAGTTGTTTTGAGCGATGCACATTGTGACTTGTTTGACATTAGTGCTAGACTGTTTAATATGTGCAAATCCTCTAATTCTAAGATGATAAAAACACTGCTGCACACGGAGAGCCTGTCTCCTAGAAGGCAGTAGTTCCTGGATTTCACTGAACTGCTGTGATGGAAATGTAGTAGCAGATGTTGAATAAACTTCTTATTTGCAATGGAAATTTTAAGAAAAGGTTAGTTTTTGGGGTTTTTTTCTTTTCTCAGGCTTTGAGTATTACCTAACATTAAGAGTACAGAGGCTTTTTGTTTGCTTGGTTTTGTTTTGTGGAAACGAGGGGACAGGTTTTCTGTAGGGAACTATCAATTTAGGTTAATAATAATTCAAAACACTTAATTTGCACTGACCAGTTTTGCTTTCTGTTTTAGTAGTATTTAAAAAAAAAAAAAAGTTTTACTTCTGTACTCGTATGAATGGAAACTTGCTGGAGAACGCACTACAGGCAGAGGAATTACAAATTCAGACAGTTTTGTATCCAGTTCCTTCTGCCATCTCTGACATTCCCTATTGCTCATTTAGATTGGAGTTGATGGTTTTAAAGGAAGCAGTAGAGATCTGTTTGGAAACAGAAATGCTGGGAAAATAAATGAAACTGCTGAATCTTGTTTCCAAAATATGACTGAACTCTGAATGGCCAGGAACATGGAAATGCTGTGTGCAAGAGGCTTTTGTTGTAGTGTGTGAGAACACAAAACTTCCATACGGACATAAGTAAAATTACTTTACAATTTAATTATGATAAATTAACCACAACTCAAAATGTGGATGTAATTTTACAGCAAAAAGCAGCAATGGAAACTGCCTTCCCCCCCACCCCGTGTTTAGTTTTCTTTCTCTCTAAGCACCAGGAGTCTCAAAGCACTACAATTGACCAAAATCTGCTCTAACTGACACCGTTTCCGGCAAGGGCATTTCATACTATCTTAGTATAATCTGAAGCCTGTGAGCAAGGGATTTTTCTTTGTGCATTGGACAGGAATGGTTTCACAGAACACTTGAGGCTGAGGTTTTCCCTTCTGTTGTGTGATTGCACACTAAATTATGGAAGTGTGCTGGGTGTTATGTGATTTAAATGGGAAACTTCGTTCTCCAACAACTGTTCTTTTAGCCACAGATGTTCTTGTGACAGTGATCTCTCTTTCAATAACACAAATCTCTTTTAGTGAGAGTGTAATATCTGCATTGTAACATGAAACTGACGGAGCTGCTGTTATGGTAGAAGGTGTAGAACGTCATTAATGAACACGGACACATGCCTGTAAATGGGTGAGTGGTCTGCAAAGGCTCCTGTGTCAGGGCTTTGTGAGGACAGGGAAGGGTAGCAGATGTAGCTGGGCACAAAAGCTCTGAATGTATGGTGGCTATGAAAATACAGCCCCCACCGGCTTGAGTCATCGCTTGCCAGGTTTGTTGGTGCGTGCTTGAAAATACCGGGTGATTCATTAGTCCACCTACCCGCCGGGAGCTGGGTGAGCCAGAAAGAACATGGCTTCGGTTTCCGTGGTGGGGCCTCCAGGCCTGCGTGGAAGACGGCAGCGGGGTTTGCAGGGGATGTGCTGAACACGGACCGCAGCCGCCTCCTCGCTCGTGGTCGGAACCCCGTAGCGTGATTCCGTAGTCTGCTGCTGTGGAATTTGTCTGTCTGTTTTCAGAAGAGTGAAGGCAAAAAGAAAAAGCACATTTCTTTTGTGAAGTGCGCCTTACACCCTACACCAGCCCCCGCTGAGCTCATATTTTCTAATATTCCTGTACTGTCCGTACGTGCAGCTTCCATGGGCGGCTCTTCAGGGTGCGGAATGGGGTCTGAATGAGGAAACAGAGGAGTAAGAACGTTCTGGGGGGAAAACCTGCAAAACCAAACACCAAAAAACATAAATAACAACTTGCTAGTAGTAACGGGCCGACAGTTCCGATATGAATAACCAGGGCGTTGAAAGAACACTGGTAATTCCAGGTTTGTATCTCGTGATTGAACTACACAGCAATCTTCTACCGAAGGGTAGGAAGGAAAGAAATGGTGACGCTTGGCCGGGAGCCAGGGACTTCTTTGAGCTAATACTAACTCCTATTTGAGATGGAAGGAAATGATTAAAATTAGGTCAGTTGTGTGTTTGCAAAGTAATTTTTCAGTCTATGAAAGCAGAATTCTTACTTAGCCAAGAAACTGATATATTAGTTGTATACTGAATTCCTTTGATTGCTATTTTTGGCAAGTACAAGCCGCTGTGTAACGTTAGCGTAATTTGTTTATAATGTTCATGACTCGCTCTGGGATCTTTCATAAGGAAAGTGCTCTATAAACACTAAAGATGACCTGTGACTAGAGCAATTTATTTTATGCTGCCTGCAGACTTCCCTGCAGTGTAGGAAATGGGACTGGGATCCCATTTAGCACTTGCTTATCCATCTCTCACGACTCGCCGTGCAGTAAGAAACACTAAGGTGATGTTTTCACCACCCTCTTTCATAAAGCTGCTTAATGTATTTTCCTCATACACCTATAACCCTCCATAAAGCTTTGGTATTGTGCCTTTCTGCTGCCGTGTTAGAAGGAAGATGAAAAGCATCCAGATGACACGGGGACTGTTGTCATTCATGAAAGAAGGCTGAGTATGGCTTTCCTCTATCGGAGAAGGGGCTCAGAGGTACCCAGTACTTTAAATTTTTGGTCTTTTTGTTTATTAAGATCAATTCATTACAAAAGTAAGCTGTTACATTTTAAATACCCTGGCTTTAGGGAGCAGGAGTGGAGATGGGGGAAAAGAAAAAGGGCGGGGGGGGAGGAGCCAGCATAATCTTGAGACGCTCCAAAAAGACTAATACCCTTTTTCAGAAGAGGTGATCTATTTTTCCATAAGGTTATCCTGCTGAGATTCCGTTTACTCTGTGTTTTTCCAGGCGGCTGTAGGAATAACCTGATTTGAATATTCCAGTATCCTATGGATATGATTTTGTTCTGGAGTTATTACTATGCCAAGACACCTCTTGGATTTAAACAAATCGTTAGACTCTGACATAAGCTTCGCTCCAAATTTTTGCCATACTTAACGACTTGTTCTGTTTGTGACCTTCAGGATGCCTTTATTAGCCTAGCGCTGTGGTGGCTGGGCTGTACTAAGTGAAAAAGAACATGACTCGATCTCTAGGATTTGTGCATAAATGGAGCTCTTACTTAGAAGCTCACAATGCTGCTTTTCTGGAACAACAATCTAGATTACAAGTCAAATCTCGGTGACGCCACAATGCCTACTTAAGTCTTGGCGTTTTCTGTCTTCTGCTGACCTGGACAAAAACTCGTGCACTGTGGAGGTTACAGGGCATGGTTGTTTCAGACTGCTCTGTTCTAAAATACAGCGCTGCAATCTTAATTGATGTAACAGTTTTCACCAGCTTCTTTCTGCTTCCTCCTGTCCACTGGTTCTTATCCTACCCCTCTTAAACATTGCTGTTGCCGCTTTGGAGCGGCTAAAAAGTCACGAGACCATCTGACTTTAAGCAAATTCCTCCCGATTCTAATGGGCTTCTCGTTAACATGGGCTTGAGAAACAAAATAACTTTAAAACAATGGAATTTCAGAAGTCCAGCAGGATTATTGTTTTTTCCTTGTGCCTGTGTGATTTGGTTTTATGCTGTTTTCCATGACTGTTACTATCTAGTCGAGATGTTTGGCTTCCTCGGTGGTTGTTAAGATAGACTGAAACCGGAGGTGTTTCTTTGGTCCACTCTGTAAATGGAAAGGAAAATTCTGAGAGGCATTTGTCCATTAAGTGCGGAGGGAGAAGGAAAGTATGTTTAAATTGAAAGGGGAGGGTTTGGACCTCTTCCCAAGCGGTCGCTTCTTTTAGAGGCTGCTGGTACCTGGGAAGCTCCATTCTGATCTGATCACTGGGATGGCTGCTGTCCCGCATTGTTAGAACAGCCCCCTAAGCATCAAAAGGTTTTAAACAGAACATCATCTTTTGATTTGCCTCTCTGACGTAATAGCATTTTTTAGTGGAAATATTATGGCTACAGGTAAAGCTTGAGCTTCTAAGGAAAACAACTTGTTTCTGTGCAAATATCCAACATAACAAAATTAAGAACTACAAAAAAGTTTCTCATAGCAAATTTTGTTGGAAATGGAGTGCATGCCCGGAGAGCCCCAGTAAGGCCTTTGACAAAGGGTTCCTGTTGGTGATGGACGTGCAGGCGCGTGCTGGCGGCGAGGGCTGCAGAACTGCTGGTGGTTGCTCTTGCAGCACTCCCTCATTTACTCTGCATTTTCACATTTTGAAGAACCCTTCAAACACGGTGCTTCCAAAAATCTAATAGGCCTTACCTCAAAGTTCAATGTTTATCAATAAAAATGACACACTTGGGGGTATACCAAAACCTGAAAACTTGTTCCATTTAACTAGAGTATTTTAATTAGCCAGTGAATTACTGACACAGCCCACGCTCTCAGCCTTGGTCCTCATTACCTGCTGCTGCAGAGCTTACTCTCTTCCCCACTTCCTGCTCTCATCCTCTGGGGAAGTGAAAACGGATGAAGCGGTGCCTATCCTTTCATGAAATTGGACCTGTAAGTAACCAGCAGTAATTTATCTCAGGAGATAGAAACATTTCTAATGTTAAAGCAAATATGCTTCTGGAAGCCATTTACCCACTTGCCAATTATCCAAATTATTTTTAGGTGATTGACATTGTTCTATCCTTTCTGTAAACATCTTGTGCACACAAAATAATGAAAGCAAGGTCACAAATAACAGCAGTGAAGATGCAAATAAAACATGTCTTTTTTTTTTTTTTCCTTTGTTTAGGAAGCACAGATATCAAACACTGACTACTTCATCTTCAAAATTTATGTGGTGGGGAGGAGAGTGCCTAATCTACAAAATAGTTCCAAATCCCGCCCCACGCCCCCCCCCCCCCCAGAAAAAAAAAAAAAAAAAAATCTATCTGGTTAGGGGAGAAATTACTTTAAAACAATAAAATGTGAAGATTTGGGCAAAACAAACGTGTCGCCCATAACAGCAGAAACAACTTAGAATTAGCCAGAGAAGGTGACTGGGTTTAAGCGCTTCAGATTTTGCATAGTCTAAATGGGGGATTGTCTTAAGAGATGTGGTGTGGTGCACTATTTTGGGCCCCGTATTTTAAGGAAAATCCAGGTGGCTTCCTGATGCAGGAAGGTGCCGTTAGGTACTTGACTGCCTGGAAATGTATGCATTTAGAGGAGTGGAATATATCGACGTAAGAGCAGACAGTGAAGCAAAGAGCGCTGCGCGTGTTTCTCAGACTTCATCGCTTTCTTTTCTCAGGAAACTAATGGTGTTGAAAGAAACTGCTGTCTCTGGAAAATCTTTTGAAATCATTTCTTCTTCAGTCTTGAAATAGTGTTATGTGTGCTGTTTCTTTAATTTTTTGTTGTTGTTTTCTCCAGACTTTTAACCCCAATTTTTCATGGAGAAAAGCAGGTGTCCTGTGCTGTGATCTCCATCTTACGGCACAGATTCCTAGTAACTGCTCTCACATCTGGTCATCAAATCTGCCACATCAGCAGGAGGTTACAAGTGTCGTAAGATGGCATCAGTGTGTGTCTCTCCACTGCTGTGCTACAGACACTGTTGTGACACCGTATAATGAATATTTGCTCAAGCTGTCGGTATTCAGCTAATGTTCCCATTTAGCACGCCATACACCCGAGGACGGCCTGGTAATTTATTTTTACCATATTTCAATTCGCTTTTTTCCAGTAGAGGGAAAAAAACCCACCAACTATTGGGCATGATTGCTGTGTGCTGCACAGACTTTGCTCGTACCACGTTTACATCAGTGGAAGCAGCCGCTGCGAGGAGCCCACGGAAGCGCCGGCTGAGCCCGGACACTGCTCGCAGCTCCAGCCACCTCGAGCCGTGCCGGTGGGGCAGATGTGGATCTCCTGTAGGTGAAGCGTAACTGGAGCAGAAACACAGGGCGAGCCCTCCTCGTCTGTCCCGTGCGTTTGCAAGGGAGGGGGAAGTCGCGTCGTGGCCACCATTTTGGCGAGGTCCCTTTGTGTGCTGGGCCCTTCACACCGGTCCCAGTCTGGTCCCAGTCCTGCTGCGTGCAGGGAGGATGGAGAGTAGTGCCCGGTCAGAGTGTTCCTCTCTCTGGAGCAGTGCAGCCTGGTTCTTGCCAAAGCTCCCGTTGCTATATGCAGGGATGTATACGTATGCTGGCTTTTGAAGATGACAAAAACATGTAGAGGTCAGCTGTCAAGGTACAGTTATTAAAGTACACGTCTGTGTGGCAGCGAGATGCCTGGTTTCTGGCTTCAGAAGCTGCTGTGCATGTACTGTCCTTTCCTAAGGAGTCAAGAGGACTCTGAATTCAACCAAGAAAGCCACTCAAAATTTCCACGCTTGAAACTGAAACTGGGAGAAAGGTCTGTGTGCGACACTGGACAGAGAAGATACCTTTATCTGCTTCACCTCACGTTCTTTGTTCAGAGACATCTTGTGCCAGGCCACTATTTCTGTGCTGTCACGAGTCATCTTTAGAGACTGAGCAGCCTAAGCTAGCTTAGTAAACTCATCTTAAGGAAAATGCAGTACAATTCTTCTTCAGAGTTCTGGCTGTAGCCACACTTGTCACAGGAAGATCAAGAATTACTGGAAATAAGAAAGTACGATCAGGAATTACCAAGTTGGCAAAAGCTATTACTATTTATTAGGTGAAATCTGTAAAGAATTTTATATACCCAGGCTTTACAGTTACCATTTAATACGTAACCTTCCTTAGCTTTAAAAAAACAGCATCAAATTTCAAACAAAGAAAAGTCTCTTTGACTGGCCAGAATTAAAATCTAAAGGGTGATCTACATAAATTCAGTGATGTTCCTTGGTTTTATGCTCGCACACTGCCTCTTTCGGTACCAACACTTGCCTTCAGAACATCTCCTCTGACTGTCATTTATAAGCATAAATAATTCTAGTTCATCCTACTTCTCCATAGGACAACATAATTTTAAACCCCTTTATTTTGTAGCTCATAGCCTAATAATATAAACAATTTAATTCAAATGCCAACTAAACAATAACTTTGTTTTGCCCTTGCATCCTATATTTTCAACACTTTAAACTTGTTTACTGTGGTGTTTCCAAACAAGACTTTTTATTCTTTTCTGATGACATCTGAATTATTGAAAGATTGCATCTTGACTGCAAAACTCACAGAATGTCTGAAAGAATCTAAATCTATTCCAGACAGTATAAATAATTCATGCGCAATTCTTCTCTCTCAGCTGTGGGGATGCTGCTGCTTATTTACAGCACACTTCAAGGAGAAAAAGCCTCCACCCTAATTTTATTAACATTTCCCTGCTATTAAATAATGCTGGTGATACATTTCTATAGTAGCTACTCAAATTCACTTACTGCCATGTAATCATCTTTGATTTTCTATGGTTTTAGTTACTGTGTTCCTCCTTTATGAACTTAACAAATTTGCAGGACTTCTCTTGTTGTTGTCTGTCCTTAAACGTGCTCCAAATGAGGTAACGTTATCAGTGCTTTCCCGTAAGGGATCCCCCTGTTCCCCTTCCAGAACCAGAGGTGGAGAGGGAGGTGGGAGGCAAGTTCAGGCTGTTCTGTGCTTTGGTGCCTGGGTGCCTGCTGAGGACAGTGAGTGTGTCCACGTTCACGTTCAAAGTCGTGGCGTTTGTTTTCATTGCACCGTAGAACGAGAACAAAGCTTCCGAATGTTTCTGTGAACCAAAACTGCCCCAGCGCTTTCCAGCTGAAAACGTCAGCATTTCTCTCAGAAGGGCTCCCTGCTCCAGACTGCCCGGTGGGTCGAGGCTGCCCTGGCCGCTGCCCTGCCGTACCTCCCGCCCAGCGCCGGCCCCGGCACGGCTCGGTACCGCTGACGCGCGGCTTGTACCGCTGACGCGCGGCGCAGCTCGCCGCAGTCCCTTCAGCGAGGCGTGCTCGGAGACGCTCTGCCTGGTGTGGCTGGATCCGTCTAGAGAGATAAAGGGGAAACGAAGAAAGAGCTGTTCAGTACGCACTTACCCACGGTTTGTTTCCTACATTGTCAGTATTGGAAGGCTCGAGAGAAGCCGTTACATGCAAGCTTCGAATTTTTGGATCTTTACATTTAATATTTCAGCTCAGACCTCTCTAAGTGCAAATGTGAACATCCTGGTGTTAAGCGTTACGGCTTTGTTCTGCACTAACGTGCGGTATGTTGGCATGACAATTTAGAGGACTGACACTGGAAGGGAAGCTACTGCTGCTAAAACTGTTACAGTTTTAAGCCTTTTCAGTTGCTTAAATCATTAATGCATATAATAGTTCTGGTCTCTGCACTAGACAAGCTGTTTCCCTCTTGTAGCTATAAATCCAGATGAACCCTACCAGGAGAATGTGCGTGTAGGACTATCCGTCTTTGCTCAGAATAAAGGTAGTAACTGGGAAGAGTGTTTCAGAGAAAATGCATCCGTTTGATACTGGGAATTACACAATTACCTGCTCAAAGATGTACTTGCTCTTCGTCCCCTACAGGTAATGTTCCCTTTCAAGAAGGTTTCTATTATGATGAGTATTTATATCTCAACTCGCAGCTACAGATGTTTTCAGCATACATGAAAATCTCTAACCCTTTTTTGAGTGTTGCTGCTTCTCAGGAGCTGATCTCTATGTGTCCCATGGTAGTGTCTCACAGGGTAAGGGAGGTCTGCTGAGAAGCTCTTTGAGCGTTCTCTGTCCACTTCTCAGTAGCACTGAGTGGGCATTACCTCCAGTAGTTAGCTCGGGGTCATCCGTGTCACCGTTCTTGCAGTTTCCAGTTTACTTAAGCTGAAGATGCATTTTTTTAAACCTTCATCTCTCTATTTCTTTTGTTAACCTCCAACTTACACTTTAAGGGCCATAGATACATTTTCTACTGGCAAACAGGATTCTGTTACTGACTAGTAAATATTAATGTAACAAATACAAAACTTTTAACGCTTAAATTAAGTGATTAAATAATTGAGTTATAAGAGAGGCCTTAAATGTCAGTTTTTCAAAATACCTACAATGAAAACAAATGGGTACTAAGTTTTTCAAATTACTTCTTCACACACAATGCTTTAGGATATTTTTCTCTGTTAAGGGAATAAATTACATTCACAGAAATTAATTCTTTTTGTCCATAAATATTGTTCCTGTAATGTAAAGGATCATAGAGTATAATATTTTCAAGGAGGTCTTTGTTGAGAATCACAGAATGGTTGATTATCTGGAGATCATCTAGTGCAACCCCCCTGCTCAAGCAGGGTCAGCTATAGGTTGAAAGCAGGTTATAGCGAGGTGGGATCAATCTCTTCTCCCAAGGAACACGCGACAGGACAAGAGGAAATGGCCTCCAGTTGTGCCAGGGCAGGTTTAGGTTGGATATTGGGAAAAACTTCTTTACCAAAAGGGTTCTCAGGCATTGGCCCAGGCTGCCCAGGGAGGTGGTAGAATGGCCGTCCCTGGAGGTATTTCAAAGCCGGGCAGACGTGGTGCTGAGGGACATGGGTTAGGGGTGGGTTTGGCAGAGGTTTCTGGTTGGACTCGATGATCTTGAAGGTCTCTTCCAACCCAAGTGATTCTGTGATTCTATAGCAGGTTGCCCAGGACTATGTCCAGTCGAGTTTTGAATGTCTCCGCAGACAGAGACTACACAACCTCTTTGGGCAACCTGTGTTTGACCACCTGCACAGTAAAAGTGTTTTCTCGTGTTCAGATTGAATTTCATGTGTTCTAATTTGTGCCGTTCCCTCTTGTTCTGTCAGGGGGCACTGCTGAGAGATCTGGTGGGGTTCTCTTCGTTCCCTCTCACCAGGTATTTATGTGCATGGACCAGATCCTCCCGAGCCGTCTTGTCTCAGCTTAAACAGCCCCAGCTCTCTCAGCCTCTCCTCGTGTGAAAGATAATTGAATTCCTCCACAACCTTGGTGGCCCTGTGCTGGACCCCTGCAGTAAATCCATGTCAGTCCTGTACTGGGGAGCCCAAAACTAGAGCCGGCACTCCAGATGTGTCCTCAGCAGTGACGAGTAGAGAGAAAGGTTCGCATCCCTCACCCTGTTGGTAAAGATCTTAATGTATCCCAGGAGACTGTTCGTCTTCCTTGCCATGCGGGTGCATTCCTGGCTCACAGTTGGCTTGTTGTCCACCAGGACCACAAGGTCCTATGCAGAGCTGCTCTCCAGCACGTACTGGTGCATGGTGTTCTTCCTCCCAGTGCAGGACTTTGTGTTTGCCCTTGCTGGACTGCACGAGGTTCCTCTCTGTCCCCTTCTCCAGTCGGTTGAGGCAGACTTCTCTGGCAGCGCAACCGTCTAGTGTATCAGTCACTTCTCCCTGTGTCATCTTTGTGAACTTTGTGGCATCAGTGAACTTGCAGAGGATGTACTCTGTCCTGTTGTCCAGTCACTAACGAAGAGGTTAAACAGCATTGGTCCTGCTCTTGATGCCTGGGGTATACCACTAGTGACCTGCTTCCAACTGGGCGTTGTGCCACTGATCACAACCCCCTAGGCCTGGTTGTTGTGCCAGTTTTCAATCCGCTTCACTGTCCAGTTGTCCGATCTGTGCTTTGTGAGCTTGCTTATGGTTACGTTGCAGGACACAGCATCAAAGGCTGTACTAAAGTCAGTGTGAACAAAACCCACTGCTTTTCCCTCATCCATCGAGCTAGTCGCCTTGTTGTAGAAGGCTATCAGGTTGGTCAAGCGTCATTTCCCCTTTGTAAATCCATGCTGACTACTTCCAAACACCTTCTTGACCTTCATGCGTTTGGAAATGCTTTCCGGAAGGATTTTCTCCATCGCCTTTGCAGGGATCAAGGTGAAGCTGATTTGGTCTCTGGTTCCTCAGGCCTTCCTTCTTACCCCTCTTGAAGGTAGGAGTGTTATTTGCTCTCTTCCTGTCTTCAGGAACCTCTCCCTGTCACTATGACTATTCAAAGATAGTTGGGAGTGACCTCACAAAGTCATGAACCGGCTCCCTCAGCCTTCGTGGGTGCAACCCATCAGGTCCCGTGTGCTTACAGATACACTCTCTGGTTTAGTGCTCCCTGACCTGGTCCTCCTGCACTGTGGGCCAGTCTCCTTGTTCCAGACTTTCCCTCTAGGCTCGGGGGCCTGGGATTCCTGAAGGCTGGTTTTACTAGTAGAGACTGAGGCAAATAAGGCTTTGAGCATCTCAGCCTTTTCCATTTTCCAGCTTCTCCTCTCCTTTTGCTGTTTATGGATTTGTAGAATCTTTCTCGTTGCCCTTTGCATCCCTTGCCAGATTTAACTCTGTACGGCCTTGGCTTTCCTGACCCTATCCCTGCACCATCAGAGGGCAACTCTATCCTTCCCCTGGAGTATAATTACAATTTATTAATGTAAAATTAAAAGAAATTAACATTATATGGGGGGATTAAAAAAAAGTGTATTTAAGAATCGTTCTTGAACGTCGTTTATATTTTGCTTATGTTTGCCAGTAGAAAATTTATTGTTTCCCATCTTTTGAAAAATACAAACGTGAATGAATTTTATTTGGTGCAAATCTGCTATTAGTTATATGAATTCGAAGTTGCTCTGTGCTTTGTAGTGGAGTTCGTCTTGATTTACGGTGCTATAACTGCATGCAGTGTATAACCTATTGCTGGTTTGTCAGAAAAGAATTCTGTTAAAGAATTCTGATGGAAGTTCTTCCCTAACCCATGCTGTTAATACTCATTATTCTTCTCGAAGCTTTTGACTACTTAGTGACTACCCACCTACTCTGTCTTAACAATGATGGAAAGAATGTTGAGCAAAGGTCACCAGACAACCTCAGTTACCTTGGAAGCACTAAAAGGTGACTCAGAATGAAACCCGTAAAAACCATTATGTAGAGTTGTGGGTTTTTTAAGGTACTTGGAAGGAAAAGTACATGTTCAGAGCAGTGCAGTTACTGTTTTCACAGAATCACAGAAAGTGAAGGGTTGGAAGGGACCTCTGGAGATCATCCGGTCCAACCCCCTGCCAGAGCAGGTCACCTACAGCAGGGGCACAGGGTGGCGTCCAGGCGGGTTGGGAATGTCTCCGGAGTGGGAGACTCCCCCACCTCTCTGGGCAGCCTGTGCCAGGGCTCTGCCACCCTCACAGGAAAGAAGTTTTTCCTCATGTTGAGACAGAATTTCCCGTGTACCAGTTTCTGCCTGTTGCCTCTGGGCACCACTGAAGAGAGTCTGGCCCCATCCTCTCAACAGCCACCCTTTGGACATCAATAAGCACTGATGAGATCTCCCAGCCTTCTTGTCTCCAGCTTATACAGACCCAGGTCTCTCAGCCAGAGAGATGCTCCAGTCCCTTGACCATCTTTGTAGCCCTTCCCTGTCCCCTCTCCAGCAGTTCCCTGTCCTTCTGGAACTGGGGAGCCCAGCACTGGACCCAGGACTCCAGCTGTGGCCTCCCCAGGGCAGAGCAGAGGGGCAGGATGACCCCCCTCCACCTGCTGGCCACGCTCTTCTTGATGCCCCCCAGGATGCCACTGGCCTTCTTGGCCACCAGGGCACATTGCTGGCTCATGGTCACCCAGTTGGCCACCAGCGCTCCCAGGTCCCTCTCTGCAGAGCTGCTTCCCAGCAGGTCACCCCAACCTGTCCTGGTGCGGGGGGTTGTTCCTCCCCAGGGGCAGGACCCTGCACTGAGTTTTGTTGAACTTCATGAGGTTTTTCCCTGCCCAGCTCTCCAGCCTGTCCAGGTCACACTGAATGGCAGCTCGGCCTTCCGGGGTGTCAGCCACCCCTCCCAGCTTGGTGTCACCAGCAAACTGGCTGATGGTGCACTCCACCCCTTCATCCAGGTCATTGATGGATATAGGGAACAGGGCTGGACCCAGCACTGACCCCTGGGGAACACCACTGGTCACAGGCCTCCAACTGGGCTCTGCTCCACTGATCACACCCCTCTGAGACCCACCTGATAACCAGTTTTCGATCCACCCCACTGTCCCTTCATCCAAGCCACATTTCCCAAGCTTGCCTACAAGGGTGCTGTGGGAGACGGTGTCAAAAGCCGTCTCATGGTTACTATTTGTTAGGTGCAAAAACCAAATGCTGAAAAGTGAATCCTGGGTTTGATTTCAAAGGCCGTATTCAAGCAGAGCTCTTGCCAGCTTCTCAAAGTGAGTGGAATTCATGCCATCCCAGTGACGCCAAGAAAGTAGCAGAGGTCTGATATACCTCGATGATGGAGTGCTTTTTCTTCAGCAGTGATATTCTTCTCGAAAGCGATTGCAAAGAGAAGCTGTAATAATGCCATTCAGATGCAGATACGCCTGGATGTCTGCTGAGGGTGATTGACTGGCGCTCCTCGCCTGCCGCAGTGATCTGTGCCTGGGCGAAGTGCGGAGGGGAAGGGGGAGAGGAGAGGGGAGAGAGGAGAGAGGCTCTGCTCTCCGCTGGCGAAAGTCCCTGGTTACAGGAGATGCAAGTCCGCGCAGGACCGATCCCAGCCGTGGTGGTTTGGTTCAGGCTGTCTCTGCCGCCTGCGTGGGGCCATCTAGTTTATGTTTCCCTAATGTAAAGCAGCGAACTCCTTGGTTTTATTCTTCTGAATATTACATTTTAAGAGGTACTTACTACTTTGTTATGAAATGATTTATTTCCTGCCATTAATGTTCAATGAATTGCCAAAAAACCCAGGCTCAATAAGAATTGCATTATCCGAGACTAAATCTGAACTCTCTGAGGAGAGATCAAAACAGTCAGTTGGTCTTAATACTTTTGTACTGAAGAAATTTTAGTTAATTTTTTGTTTAAGGAAGATCAATAATTGTTTTCTCAGACTATCTGGAATAAAGAAAAAAATCTTTCTAATAGATTTTTTTTTTCTTCCCCTCTAATTATTTTTGTGTATATGGTTAAGCCAGTTAAAGCTGCTGACATTGTTCAGTGTTACAACAAAACTTGTATATGTTGTAATTTGAGACTTTTTATTCACAAGAACAGTCTCCTTGCACTTTCTTCTTTCCAACTGGAGGGGAAGGAAAAAGCTGTTGTGCCACCACTTCAGTTTTATCTTCCAGAGGTTTTTGCTTCAGTGACTCCATTCCCCTGTGACTGCTGTGTTTTCTTCCGGAAGAGCATTCCGCCCATCACGACGGCCGTTGCAGGGATGTGTTCTCACATCGCACTCAGAAGGGAACTCTCCTCGGGCTTCCCCCTCCATCCACCTAGACGCAGACCAGATCAGTTCCCTATTTTGGAAGCCTGTGAAGGGGAATCTCATGGGTGTTGTTCCCATTAATTCTGCTCAGGGTTCTTCGGGGCCTAGAGAATAAAATCCTTCACCTTTCTTCTATGAAGCCCTTCTTCTTTTGCTTGTCCTTTTCAGTCCACTTCAAACTTTACCTGAAATAGCAACAAGATTTTATCTCTATAGCTGTTATTAATACCTCCTAATATTTCCATATATATAGCTCCTTCTGCCGCCTTCCTCTCCATCCCAGTTATATTTTGTTAGCTTTCTAAAGTAATAGGAAAAAGAATTATAGTATTTAATTTTTTTTTTTTTTTGGCTAAAATGACCACTTCAAGATTGGAAGCTCTAAATTGTATAGAAGATATTTCACCGCAGGAGGAAAAAGTAGTTCTTAGAAACTTAATGACTTTCTATTGTACTCAGGAGTACTTATGCATGTTATGGTTGTGCAGTGCCTGGCTCGTTACCCCCGCTGTGTGTCAGGCGGGTGCTGTACAGGTGGCGGTGCCACAGAGGTGGCAGTCGTTAGGTGTTATCAGCCACCTGCTCTCCTGCTCGGGAGGAGCAGGGTGTTCCCTTAGAACCGGGATGCAGGTGACCTGCTCCAGGTGCCCCTGCTTTGGGCAGGGCGTTGGGCTGGCTCTCCGGAGATCCCTTCCTGCCTCAGCTGTTCCGGGAACAGGCCCGTGGGAGGAGGGGAAGACTGGATGCCCTGGTTCCCTATCTTGTTTTTCCAGGTAAGCCGTGCAGATCTTATGTCCCAGCCTCTCAGAATACCCTTTTCTCCCCGCTAATGAGGAGTGAGTGAGCTCAGAGCTCTGCCTGCCCTCCCGCTCCCTGGCCACGTTGCCTCCAGGCTGGTTGGAGCAAAGGGCAAATTACCAAGGGCCCTCTCTAAGCCAGACACGTGTGTCCTGCGAAGAGGAAACCGGGAGAGGACAGCTGTGATTGGTGTCTCTGGACTGCAGTGACTCCTGGCATTAGTGTCTCTGGACAGTGGCAGAGGTGGCCGCCGTGGTGTGTGTCTGGCGTGCCCCCGGCATCGCTCTGTACCCGCGGTGTGCCCGCTGGTGTCCTGCGGGAGCCGGGGTGGCCGCAGGAAACCTCCCACCGAGGTGGCTGCTGCGGAAAGGGGTCTGCAGCCCCTCGGGGAGCAGAGGAACACACACTGTCTGGCCAGTTCCATGGCAGAGGCTGAGGCGAGTTCCCTCGCAGAGAAGAGATGTGCTAGCTGAAAACGTGCGGAGGCTGCCGGGCGGTGTGTTTTGTACCGCTGCATGGAAGGCTTCTGTGAAAATGGCAAATCTTAAGGCAATTTTCTCTGGACACCTTCCCAAAAAGTGCTATGGGAAAAATAAATTCCCATATGTACATGTATGTTATATATGGTATTTTGAAAAATTTGTGGACTTTTATTTTAATCCTTGTGCAACTTGGTAGGCATTTTTACCAACAAAAAAAATAGCAAAACCTCGTATGTTGTAAAGAAGACGTGCAGAAACTGACTGGAGGGGAAACTTAACCGGTGCTGCTTCTCACCGCACTGCCATCGCTACAGAAGTGTCTGCTGGGGGGAGAAGGGAGCGTTCGTTTTGTGCAGAAAAGAACAAGAAATAGCAGAATTACACTTCTTGTTAGTCCTTGGGAGACCTAGGCTCCTGGAATAGTCACACTTCTCTGGGACTCTTTAGAGATGAATTCTTGTACCTGATATTTATTTATCCACACACATTCAGTCAAATACTTCCCTTACATTGTCTCATTATGTTTGAATGAATTAACCCCCCACTTTCTCTGTGCCCTCCCTATTTGTCTTCCTCTCTCCTCTTCTCCATATAAATCTAGAAATGGATGGGAGTTATCAGTGAAGGATATTTTGAATTCAGTATCATACTGCTAATTCTAAACACCAGTAGAGTTTGAGATAAAGCGATTGCCTGTATGAATTGCTCTTTAGTGAGGTAACTTGCGATAATTTGACTACATCAGAACTGAAGTTTCTTTTCTGAGAGAATGAAAAACCTCCGAAAATATTTCTGCTTAATTTTGTACCTGTAGAGTGAATCTGATCTTACTTCACTTCTGGAAACGTTCAGCTTTGTATTAAGATGTGCTGTCAATTTCTATAGAGTGATTTGCAGCATAAGGGATACCTGCTCTTATGGCCTCTGCCTCTTAAATATTTTCACTCCAAGGTCTTAAATGAAATATGTGTGGGAGTATTTTATTTCTGTTTATATTTTTATTTGCTCCAATCGATCCTTAAAAGGTTTGACTAAGGTGTTTTCTGTCTTGCTTAATGTGGGCTCATACTTGTTTAATAATCAAAACCAATCTTGAAATCCTGCCTAACACATAAGAATGCCAATGAAACCCGGTCTTTTAAGTCTTAATTGGTTTTGTTCACCTCCAGTGGCCAGCTTTTCAGGGTCGGCTCCCTCCGATACCTACGAGAGCTCGGGAAAGCAGGAAGCTGCCTGTTGTACAAGGGGATTCCTGACACTCCTCCCCAGTCAGACGTGATAATGCCTGTTAAAGCCATCTCCCATCCGATTTCTGTGGGCCCACTTTCCCAAAATGGGAGAGCATTCCCAGTTAATAACACTCTTGTAAAGAAAAAGATTCATTCCAGGAGAGATGGGTACGTTCTCGGTTAAATCATTTCCTTTGATATGCTTGGCAAATCCCTTAAATCAGTGCCCAAAGCGGGGTGAACTTTGTGTTTCTTCCCTCCTTGTGGTGGGCTGTATGATGGGGATATTGGGAAGATTTTGCACGTAATGGCATATTAAAAACAAACCTGCTTTTCCTCCTCATTTTCTGATCTCCAGTCTCGCTGTTTCCTGTTCCAAATAGAAAATACTGGTAATACAACCTCTTCTCTTCTAAATATTATCGTTCAGCACTGCACAGTTAATAAGAAAACTAGTAATTCTGGATTCTTAGAAGACGTAAGTGTTCTGAAAATAGGGTGTGAGGTTGATATCGGATAATTTATTTTTTTAAATGAGCAGAAGAAATACTAGCTGAAGTAGATTTCTTATGGAGAAAAAATTTTTTTGATCCTACAAGAACAATACAGAAATATGTCAAGTGCATATTTTGAGATGTCAGTGTGTCTTGACGTCCAAGAACTTCACTTTTTAAAGCATTTAATTTCATGTCTGATTTACCGTCCATGATACATTATTTTGACCATGCTTTCCACTTCTAGTGCAATGGTAGGAAAAGAGATTTATAATAAAAAAAGTCAATACCAGGTTGTTCTTGTCAGCTATCCCAGTGTATGCAACATGTTCCAGAGAAGGAAGGAAATGCATCTTATTCGCACCAGTTTTGAGGGATGGAGCAGTAAGAATGCATGGGGGGAACAGACAGCTCCTTTAGTCTTGGAGATCTCCTGCCTCCAACCGTGTCCAGTCACTGTCTTCACAGAGTAGAATTTATTTGACTCAGTTAAGATAGAAAGACTGAAAGTCACAGAAAGGAACACGGCAGATATTGGTACTCATCAGTATTCAGGGGAGGGAGATGGACTCTGAAAAGGAGAAAGAAAATCAACCTGAAGCCATATTGTTGATGAGAGACCACCTTGACTCTCTGACAAGTACAAAGGAATCTTTGTGTCATGTGAAATCTCTTCAGAGTAATTTTTCTGAAGTAGTGAATTTGAGAAGAACCAGGGGATGCCAGTCCAGAGATCACATGGAAAATGAATTATTCATTTCCCTGCTTCTTAAAAATCTTATTATCAATCATAGGTACACGATCTTCAGTACTTGATTGGTTTGATGAACTGCAAGAGAGCAACCCCTCTAATTCATATTTTGAACTGTTTGGGGGTTTTTTTGACTGAACTCAATCCTTGAGAGGAAACAAAAACACATTAGAGGATTTCTAAATTTATTTGAACATGGGTACAACACTTTGTAAAAGCACTGCTGTGCTCCTCTCCAGCTGACGTTGCACAAACCAGCGCCTTCAAGTCCTGGGATGGGAAGTGATACACACCTGCGCAGGTACGTAGACCATATATAGGTAGCAAATATAGATATATAGATACACATGCATAGCTTAAGTTAAAAGCCTACAAAGAGTTTTGAAAGTTTTGATTAGTACTTCAGACTGCTACTGGGTGAAAGCCTGGTAGTAGCTTGGGGGATCCCTGGGCTTTCCGTCATTGCGACGTACCCCGCTGAGGCAGAGAGCAGTGTGAATGTGCAGGCACGCGTAGATCTTGCTGGCACATTTTAGCCAATGCTTTTGATATATCAGAAACTTGAACTCTGGTAATAAAGCTGTAATTGCCTCAAATGAAATATTTATTGACTCTTGCTGTGGTTCCTTCATCTTTTTTTTAGATCACTGATTATTTCTTATTTAAAGACCTGCTTAGTACTACATACTCCTGAGGAAGAGGAATGAATGAGTAGGATATAATATTGAGATCTTACAAAAGCTGCGTACCGTGTTCATTTGAGAACTTCTGTACCTGCCAAAGACACAAATACAGCTTTCTTATGCATTAGGTGAACGATACATAGCTTAGCTCTTGTGCACCATCACCTCAAAAACAAAACTAAAAAAAAAAGTACCAAATACCAGCTGTTTCATCTGTTTTTTGTTTGGAGACTGTGATATGATAATTTTCGGGTTTATTATGCCTCCTATAAAGTACTGTTGGTTTCACTAAAGCATCACTAGTATCTGCCTAAAAAGCAACAGTTTTTCTGTACGCATTACTGTTTTTTGAATATTTGGGTTTGAACATGCCTGTTACTAAAAAGTAACTGATGAAACTTAATATGAGAGAAAGAAAAGAATGGGTGATGATCTCTTGAGATTACTAAGAACTTGCAGAGTCCTTCAGACAGGGATGTATGAGGCCAGGCAAGAAAAAGCGTGAGGTACAAGGGACAGGCTGGAGAGTTGGGCGGAGAGAAACCGTATGAAGTTCATCACGGGCAAGTGCAGGGTCCTGCCCCTGGGGAGGAACAACCCCCCGCACCAGGACAGGTTGGGGTGACCTGCTGGGAAGCAGCTCTGCAGAGAGGGACCTGGGAGCGCTGGTGGCCAACTGGGTGACCATGAGCCAGCAATGTGCCCTGGTGGCCAAGAAGGCCAGTGGCATCCTGGGGGGCATCAAGAGGAGCGTGGCCAGCAGGTGGAGGGGGGTCATCCTGCCCCTCTGCTCTGCCCTGGGGAGGCCACAGCTGGAGTCCTGGGTCCAGTGCTGGGCTCCCCAGTTCCAGAAGGACAGGGAACTGCTGGAGAGGGGACAGGGAAGGGCTACAAAGATGGTCAAGGGACTGGAGCATCTCTCTGGCTGAGAGACCTGGGTCTGTATAAGCTGGAGACAAGAAGGCTGGGAGATCTCATCAGTGCTTATTGATGTCCAAAGGGTGGCTGTTGAGAGGATGGGGCCAGACTCTCTTCAGTGGTGCCCAGAGGCAACAGGCAGAAACTGGTACACGGGAAATTCTGTCTCAACATGAGGAAAAACTTCTTTCCTGTGAGGGTGGCAGAGCCCTGGCACAGGCTGCCCAGAGAGGTGGGGGAGTCTCCCACTCTGGAGACATTCCCAACCCGCCTGGACGCCACCCTGTGCCCCTGCTGTAGGTGACCTGCTCTGGCAGGGGGTTGGACCGGATGATCTTCAAAGGTCCCCTCCAACCCCTGTGGTTGGTTCTGTGATGTATAACGTGTGTTTGCACCCTGGTACCTTCTCCGTGCTGGGAGGGTTTGCTGGGCTGGCTGGGCAGTGCAGGCGGGAGCTCCTCGTACTGCGTGTGTTGGGCACTAAGGCCGGAATCGGGGTTCGTTACATCACTGGCTCAGTGTGATCATGAGTTGTGGAGGTTGAATGTCATGCAGGATTTTTTACGCTTAGCTGGAAATAAGGAGTTCATTCCTGTATGCTGATGTATGTACTGACTTCCGTGGGGACACCAGGATAAGGAATTTTGGATTTCATGGGATGTTCTTGGAAATGGTGCATTATTCCACAAGATAGATGCAGAAATTGTCTCTTTCCTTGATTTTGTTTTCTTAGACAAGAGGCCGATTCCTGTTTTAAATTCTACAGATTAATGTTTACGCTAGAGCTTGCTCAATAATGAAAAGTTTGTTTGGAAATAATTTTTTACCAAAAAACTAGTTAAAAGTACTATTGGGAGCAATTGATTGAGAATTGCATTGCTCAGGTAACTCCATTAAAATAACTGTAGTTATTGCTGCCGCTCCCAAGAGG
This sequence comes from Chionis minor, assembly GCA_013398295.1. Lineage (NCBI taxonomy): Eukaryota > Metazoa > Chordata > Aves > Charadriiformes > Chionidae > Chionis > Chionis minor. The sequence continues at coordinate 304,581 of VZSF01005155.1, forward strand.
TCTTTGTTCTCCTTCATCTGATCCCAGTCTGGAGTCTGTGGAAGCCGATGGAAACAGTTTGTTTAAATTCGGTGTGTTTACGTTTCCATTCAACACTGGTCACTCCTTGCTGTACAGGAACGGGATGTCTTGTGCGCAGTTCTTCGGACTGCCCTTGGCCACCTGTTGAATTTGGGCGGTGCGAATCCCACAGGTTTAAATACTGGGACTCCCCCGTCACACGCACCCAGTTTGCTGGCTGGCTGAATTTTCCACTTCATCTTTGGGGGGTTTTTGCCTTGCACACCTAGCACGTGCTTGTATTCAAGGTGCCATTCTTCCATCTCAGCAGCAAACTGGTTTTTTGTCCATTCTGTGGTGCTTCGGCCAACTTCTGGAGGCGAGGACAGAGACTGTAGTACGATTTGGTTTGGGTCTTGGATGTCGGCCAGACAACAGTGCCCGCCCTTACTCATTTCCAGATGATTTCTACAGCTTGTGGGTCGGAGGGTTTATCGATTTGAAGAACACTGACTTAGAACTGGTGTTCATAGTAGATTTGATAACTTTTAGCACAAGGAAGTACATTTATAATCAAACACTTCTATACTAAGATCATGACTTTTCATTAAGCCTTGATTAGTTTACAATACTGCCATCTCCTTCCTGTGTAATGATTTCTTCTCTCTCAATAGTTTGAACACATTTATGAAACTTCTTACACTGTGACTGCTGAAGTTAGATGCTAGAGCTGGTCCTGCACCGGTGTTCCCGTACGATACGAGAAGGTTATGCAGAACCCCCGAGTCTCGTTTGAATGACAGTTGGGAACTGGCCAACGTGTCCACTTTCTCCGCTCAAGGTCTAGCTCTGAGGTCTTCTGCTGTAGTCCAGAGGCTGGCCTACAAGAAACCAGAAACCTTTGCGTCTACTTGGTTTGGTTTGTTCCTTTCTGTATTGCTTGCATGTGTTTATGTTAGAAATTAATAGCTGATGTTTCCTTCAGAATTTATTCTTAGTGCTTGATAACGTTGATTTGTTTCATGTTATTCCTATTTAGTTTAGATTTTTAGGCCTTACATAGGCTTTCAAGAAAGGTTGTTTGTAAGTATCAAGGTTCTAATGTTAAAAAAAAAAAAAAGCAAGCCACAACTTCACCTATCAATAAAATTGAGTGGTTGATCAATAGAAGCTCTTAGTCAATAGAAGAGGAATAGGTAGCCTTGACAGATCACTAAGTCAACTCAGCTGAAATGCGAACAGAAAGGAATTACAAAACCTTTCTCAGCAAGTCAAGAAAGAGAAAGAAACAGGCCTACATTTTAAAGAATGGAGTATAATTTAGAGAAATCTAAGACTTAATCAATACTGCAGCTTTTTGTCCAGTTGGTATCTGAATGTACGAAGTTTAACTAAGATGAAGTTTAACTTCATTGCTTGTGCATCTCTGTTGTGAGGTGATTAAATTGTTTTGGAAAATTTTTACTTCAGCCCATTGACTTTATTTTCCCTTTCTATTTGGCATTTGTAGTTCCATAATGAATGTACTATAATATGTTTATTTCAATCATCAGCTGTTTCACATAACTCATCCTGTTGGAATACTTTAATTGTGGAAGGGGATTTGCCATTTTCCACATGAGTGTGGTAGATTGATAATGCATTTGGAATGAAACTTAAGGTTATGTAGCTGAATTAGTGTCCAGAGGAATCAAGCTCATGTTTGACTGGTGCCAGCTTGCCAACTTTTTTTTTTTTTAAGCGTACTTATACAACTTGTGCCTAAGCCAGGCAGCCTTCATCACAGGGTTTGAAAGACACAGTTTTAGATCTAAAGTAACTTAGTGAAAAAAACGCCAAACCGTTAAGTCTGCCTAATGTACGAGAAGAAACGCAGGATGGGATGGGCAGGTATGAACAGCCAGTGTCGTGTTTTAATCCCTTTTGACTTTTGAAGTATTTAGCAGAATCTTCTGCTGACTCTGGTTTTCATGGGTGCTCACCCATGAGTTACGTTAGCTAGAGGTGCCACAGGAGCAGGGAAAATCTTCTACAATACAGAAAATATATTACGGGAGGTCCTGCCTATGAATAATGCAGAAGGTTTGAGTGGCTCAATGAGGGGAAAAAAGGCAGCGCAAATGGATTCTTCCACTGACAGGTTTTAGGGGTCATTTCTAAAGATTTCACCCTAACAAATTGGCTGCATTTAAAAGCCTAATAAAACTTAAAGCTGTGTTACTAGACTGCATCTGCTCTTGGTACAATGGTTTATTTTAAAGCATTTAAACTGTGCCTGTCAAGTAAATTACATACCCAAGAAATACAACTGACAAGTACATTGGATGGAATATAGTCTGAGCTGCTTTGAATTCTAACCACTGTGGTATGCGGTGCATCAGGAACTTTATAATGAAAAACATCCATTTCCTTATTGTGAAATGGTCACAGTCTTTGGAGCTTCGGTTCCGCTGCGTCCTCTCACTCTGAAATCATTTGAGGGGAGATGCTGACTCCTCCTCCCCTGTTTTCTTTGGATCTCTCTGCATGCTTTCTTGGCTTGTTGGTCTTTGTATTGATTTCTTTTTTCTTTTTTGGAACCTGGAGAGAAAAGTGGATTCTCTACAGACAAATTAGTGGAAAATATTTATTGTTTTAAGGTATCATACTTAAAGACTGTCTTTAGACAGCCTGGCAGCAGAGTGGGTTTGAACCTCTTGTTCCTTGTTTTCCAGACTGAGCACAGAATAGGATTCATGAAATTCGGTACTTTGCCTTTTCAGGGGTTGCCAGCAAGCTCAGCTGCTGCTTCACAGTAGTTGTCAAATTACTTCAGGATTTATTAAGATTACTGAAGTATCATAAATAAATATTTCATGGACAATATTAATTTCAGCATCAGTCTTACTGTGATGTGGGAAACTGGCCAGCACAATGGGACGACGAGTTCTTTCAACTGGTGGTAAAGGAGCAAGAAGACAACAAAGAGCAAAGGGGTCCTTCTGGCCGTACCTGGGACTTCTGCACATTTCACACCTTGGCTGCAATACCTGACTTCTTCTTGATCTCTCTGTATGGTTGCCATTGTAACGGAAGGCCAAAAATCACAGTAATGAAGGTATAAAACCATTCCAAAATGCTCCCTCTGGGGTTTGATTCTAAACTATTACACTAAAAGCATGAGCCCGAGTAAAATATCCAACCTTAGAGCTTAAAAGCTGCAAGAGAATATGAATTCTCTTAGCTATTAAAAAGCTACAGAGGTGCTTGTACGAGAACAGCTTGAGCGTGTGCGATGAAGACGTGCAACGGGGGCAGCACTAAGAGCAGCCACTTGAGCCTAAGCCAAAGCGAGCATAAACAAGCCCTACAGGTCGTATGTAGTATCCTGAGCCGGTTCTACTCACTTCCTACCCATCACGGAAAAGATCACAGTGCAGAAGAACATGCTTCCCTGTTCTTTGTCAATAAGGACAAACGGCACTAGATTAATGATCCATTTTAATGTCGAGTTTCTTAAGCCTACTGTTCTGAAGTGGCCAGAGGGCAGGAGAGGGGTTGGACTAACGAGTTTAATCCTCTGTGCCTAGACTGAAGATCACAAACGGTAGTTGTTAATGTGGTAAAATACAAAGCCAGGCTCCAGCTTGTCCCAAAAGGCATCTGCAAAGATACCTGAAGATCCTAAGGTGTGAGGCTCTACTTGACCAGATGTTTTGCCTTTTTGAAATAGAGTGTTGTAGAAGAAGGATTTTGGGTACTTTGAGCACTTCTAGAGAAGCAGAGTAGTATTTTGTGATTGATTGCTTTTAAACTGCTGTAAAAGGCATGAGATGTGGGGAAGTCGGGAGGTCCCTGCTTCAGCCACTGTTGGGATGAAGAGCACCGACTTCTCTCGTGTGTCCTAGGCCAGCGCTAAGTTTGTCACACTCCACTAAGGCAATCTGAGGTTCTCTGCCCACAACTCTATCAGAAGGAGCCAGGAGAAGAGAATAGCTTGGAGAAAACCTCACATTTTTTGATTATCACCACTTCCTTGGAAATTACTTGGATCTTAAGAAGGCAGGGAAATCATGACCGCTGCAGCCTTTTCAGATTGGAAGAACTTGGCATTCCTAACAAAGAATGTTCTTGCTCTGGAGAGTTCTCGGGGACGGTTGCTCTTCACCTGCAGCTTGGTCACCAGCCAGGAGGTGGCTGCAGGGCCGATCACGTCTGAGGCCCCAGCCTCTTTGCCCCCTTCCCCTTCCCCTGTGCACCTGGCTGGCTGTCCCCGAGAGCTCCGACCCCGCAGAGTAAGGATCGATCCCGTTGGGCCGATGGATGCCTTCCGCAGCTTCCACTGGCTCGGGAGCTGAGTTGCTCAGTGTAGGTACTTCCCGTGCTTTCTGCTTCGCTTTATCCATCTGCCTTAGTCTCTCACTCCGGGGTTAGTTCCCAGACTTCCGCAACACCAACGTGCTGTTTTCTTTGTCCCTTGTTTGTTGTTTGCTTGGATTTTCTTTGGCATTTTATTTTTCTCTTAGTCTTGGCTGAGTCTAAGAACTGCATATCAGGGATCATATGGATAACCAAATACATAACTGTCTCCTGTCACTTGCCCGGATCATTTAACAAAACAAGGAATTTTTTCTTCAAGTTGGAGAACCTTGGTATTACTTTCAGGAGTCGGGAATTTGATTCAGATGAACGCTAATTAAGATAAATAGTCTGTCCTTCCTCATCACTTCAGTTCAATGAAAAGATGGTGACTGATTATTTTTTTTTTCCCCTCCTTTCCCTTGCTATTTCGTGTAATGAAAAATGTAATATTGTTAATGAAAGGCAAAATGAATGGGAAAGTACTTACACCTGGGTTTGTGATAGTATTAAGAGCTTAATGAAGGTGGAAGCCTCATTATTGATAAAATTCAACTGATTTGTATTTAATAAAATGCTTTTGTTCTGTAGCATAATTGCAGTTTTAATCATTTTTTTGGAGACATCAGGCTTATTGGACGTTATCTATACTTACTGCTCTCAAGAAATGGCTAATTAAGAAGACAGTATGACCCTTTTATTCAAGGCTAAATTCTCCTCAGTTAACAGGAATTCTTCCCTGATGAGATTTACCTGTACTAATCTGAGATCCAAGACTCAATCTAAGATCCAAGACTTTGATTCATTCTGCTGGCAACAGAAGGCAGAATTGCACCTACTTGGAGCACAAGCTGGCACAACTAAACTGAGAAACGGCGTTTAAAGGACAACTTTCACTTTAGCATTTTTAGGAATTTTCTTTTTTGTTACTAATACCGTGCTCTGGGTGGATTCTGTGCTGTGTAACTCAGCTGACACTGTATGCTGAGAAAACCCGCCTTTATCAACTTCTTAATATAGATGACATTATTAGGCTTTAAAAGTTGTCAGAAATCTTCAATGCATAAAAAGCAAAACAATCCAGGGAATATAAAAATTGAGCTTTTTAAAAGGATTTTTTTAATTGATTTTTACTTTTAAAAGAGAATTCAGGAGCCAAATTTGCTGTGTGTAAGAAGCGTGCAGGGCCCACGGCTGTACGGTGAGCGGGCTGTGGGAGAACTTCTTGCGGTGATCTTTTTCTAGAGGCTGTTCCCAAAGACCAGCTGTTTTCCAAAGGGACAGTAAGAGCCACAGTAAGTACATGTGCAAGGGTGCGTTAGGACACATGGAAAGAGATGTGCGCTCCCACAGCGCCCCTTGCTTGCGCAGTGTTGGGAAGGCAGTTACAATGCAATGGATTTGGGAGATCTGCGCCCCTCGGATGAAAGGAATTAGCAGGCAGAAACATCAAAATACTGGTGAATGCATTTAATTCCCTTTACAGCTGTCTTCACTGTCCTTTGCTATCCTCAGGCACTTGCAAAACTGAAAATCTGATGAAAAACTTCTTTTATGGTTTGTCTTCAGGAAGAGCAGGTATGAACAATTCATAACTGCTCATTAGCCTGAGCTCTTGAACTCCATTAAAATACTTCCTTAACATTTCATGAAAAATCAAAGAAGAAATGAGAGATTAAGGAAAAAACAGCATGAATTTGAGGACATTAATATCAGCTGAGCCCAAGGTTTAGGTTACAGTGAAGGGGGGAGAAGATGGAATGCGGCAATAGCGCATCGAGGGGCTGACAAGAGAGACATAGGGGAGCGGGGTGTTTGAGACGTGACTGGAAAAAGCTGCTCAGCAGAACTGGTCCGCGTACAAGGACGTACAGCTTCCCAAAAACAATGGCACGGAGGCAGCAAAGTAGAACCGGGAGAAGAGAGGAGTAATGAACCAAGCTTTTAGTAATTTCTGCTTACATTTCAGCCAAGTATGGAAATGCTGTTGTGAGCAGTTCTGCATAGCCAAAATTTTTTTTTTTGGGGGGGGGAGGGGGACACGACAGGGTGGTGTGTTGGGGTTTTTTGTTTGTTTTTTATTAAATTATATTTGACCTTAGGCATGAAATGCTTCCAGTTAATAGGCTCTTAAACTTTTAATGTTATTTTTAGAAACTCCGAGTTTGTGTGTGTGTGTTTTTCAAGCGTAGTACTGAACCCTTGCCAGGCTTTTAGTTTTTACCTGTAGAAAAGTAAGAGGTTTAGGGAACCAAGTTGTGGAATCCAGTATGTGGAGTTTACCTCTTTTGGGCAGGATGCTCAAGTAAGAGACGGGCTATGCTTACTTAGATTTGGAATTGACGTGTACATTTGTTATGACACTAAAACATGAGGTAGCTTGACCAGCTGTGGAGTGCTGAGCTTTTTTGTACCTGCTTTAAGTAAGATGCTACTTGAAAACTTATTTTAACCTCCAAAGCCTATGAGTTACGTAGTGCTACGGTCAGGTTTTATTTATGATTAATTTAATGCGTAGATTGATATTCCTACCTAATAAGCCAGGCTGCCTAGTTATGACTCCTCCTTGCTGCACAAAGTCAGCAGTCACCGTCCACCCGGACTTCACAGGGCTGCACTGGTGGGTGTACTAGTTCATAAATAGTACATTATATGTGAATACAATTATAGTAGAACCGTTTCTGAAAGGTGGAAAAGATGAAAGATGACATACTTTGAGGTATCAAAGTTTGGTTTTGTTTCAAATAAACATATAAAAATTAACCTTTTAAATATGGTCTGTCTGTAAATTGACTTGACAGGCTACCGATGAACACAGTGTCGTATGGCAAAGAATATGGAATAAGAAGGTTTTTTAAAAGACATTAGAGTGTCGCAGAATTTTCCTCATCTTTGTATAGTAATTAAGGTACTACTGACGCATCCATTTGCATGATAAATAATATGCTTTCTTTCTCACGTTACTAATCATCTGACTTCTAACACTGACATTAAACAACAAGTACGTCTGACCCTATATCAAGGCGCTCATATCATTTGAGTGTTACGGTAAGAAAAATGCATAGAGAAATGTTGCTTTTTCTGGTGTTATTCCCTGTCTGAATGTCCAGGGGAAATGCATATTTCCCTCCTGAGACACTGAGAATATTGATGAGAAAGCTAGAGAAATAAATGCTAATGTGCCAGAACGTTGCATAAAAGATTAGAGGAAGGTGGGAAAGTGTGACATGGTTTTAAAAATGGATTTAGAAAGCATGATTTCATGCCAGCACCATGATTACTGAGAAGTTTGCTGCTAACAAATTAATTCACTTTTCCAGGTTGGATTGAAGGAGGGTTATAGATTTGATATTTAGTGCTTTGAAATTCTCATATAAAAAGATAAGGTAGGGAAGAGGCCAAAAATACAACAAAAAGGAGAACTTGCATATATTTTTGCACTGATTCACTGTCATCTTTGCACTTCTTTTCATTGCCATCATGACTATTGGCAGCCAGACTTATTTAACAGCTCCAGCTCTGAAATACAGGATTTTTCCTGTCATTATATTTTGTCCAAGACCAGGGATCAGAGCTATAATAATAATCTTATTTTTACTTTGTTTCTCTCCGTTCCATATCCACTCTACGCTGTGATTGATTGATTGATTGATTGATTGATTGATTGGTGTCGTGGACCATGACTGGCTTGGATTGCTTGCATGGTGATTAGGTGATGGATGCCTGGGTGCCACGCTTTTAGAAGCTTGGGCACGGCTAGGGGCTGATCTGGAGTTCACAGCACGGCTTGTTTGGCTTGTGGCAGAAAAACTGCCAAGTGGTACCATGAAATGGCTTCCTGGTTGCATTTGACTAGCAGGAAATGTTATTTCTTCCTTTGTCACAACGGTTTCTGTGCCCGGCACTGAGCGCTGGGTGTGCATGTACCACCCGGTGTGGCTTTAACCCTCTAGCGCTGAAAATCACAGGAGAATTACGGACTTGAAAAGCTGTGGTTAAGTAGATGGATGCCGAGCTAGTGGCAGCGTGGCCCCTCGGCAGAGGTTAGGCACCGGCTGCTCTGGAGAAGTACCCCGAGTTCCAGGGGGACTTGGGACTCGGGCATTCGACCTTGAACTCCGGCGGTGGTTCTGGTCGGACTTGGAGGTGCTGAGCGGTTCCAGCGGAGCAGCCGGGGGTTCTCCTGCCCGGGCTTGGCCCGGGAGCTGTGACTTGGCACGACAAAAGGCGTTGCTGTGTTTTCCAGCTCTCCGAGGAAAGCCTGGACAGCAGGTTTCACTGAAACGCTTCAGCTGTCGATCAGTGGTCGTGAAAAATGAACTCGGCCTTTTTCGACTGCTCTTGCACTTGGCTGCCGATCGATCGAGTGCTGGGAGAGGGCTCACGTCAACATGGCTTGAAACTCCAAATTGTTTGAATAGTTTTGAAATCCTTAGCTCACATTCTTAGTGTACCATGGGATAGTTACTTTAAATTCATCGTGAAGTACTTTCAGTTTCTGTTAATTCCTAAACTCTTTGCAGTGGTGTTATTTCAGACTTCTGTTCTCTTATTTGACCCATGTGAGACTGCCTAGCTACAAAACTCTCTGAATTTCAATTAAAAAATAAAATTATGGGACAGAGCACAAACCTGGAATAAGTTCCTTAAAGATGACTCCGTTGTGATACTGTGTTGACAGGTGTCCTGCTTGAAAACCAAAAGCTCCAAACTAGTTTCACGATTGAAGTAGCTCGATTGCAAAAGATGCAGCATCATCCCGCAGTCTGAAGAGCAGGTTTTGTCCTCCTTTTCGCTGTGCGCAGCTTCAGTGGGTGCAGTAAAGCAGAACAGAATGTAAGTTTAGGTGATCCCTAGTCTGGAGTTTGCATTGAAAAATCCAGTGTGTAGAGGAAATTCGTTAGATAATAACAGGTGGTGAGGCTGATCTAGTTGCCTCAGGGTTTTTCACTGAAGAATAGCTGTATTTGATTTATTTTTTTAAATTAAATTATGCCAGGTAAGTCTATATATTTCCTAATGCAATCTATTTACGATTGCACTGGTGTTCTAGTAGATTTTCAGCTTTTCTGTCCAAATCATTCTCTGCAGATGTAATAAACTGTTAAACACTGTCTGAAGAGTAAGATCTGCCCGGGACCTGTGTTCCTATTCTATCACTAGCGGTTTTATTGGAAACCGTCCCTGGTCCCTGCAGACAGAGGAAGAGCGGAGGAACTTTTTAATACGGCAAAGATGAAAAGATAGAAGAGAAGATGATAACAGGTGGGAAGAGGAGAGAAATTGAAGAAAGCAGAGACATGATTAGAAGTGAGAAGGAGGAGAGAACACAAGGAGATGAAGCTTTATTAAAAAAACCCACAAACCCAAACAAACAAAACCCCAAACCCAGCACTCTTGTATCTGCCTGTTTGTTTATGGTGGGTTTAGAATATTAAAGGTCTTGTCCAGGTGTACTGGATCTTTTTAAACTCCTGGAAACCATAGACCCAGGGGCTGGAAATACCCTGTAAACATCTGCCAACACTCCCTAAAGCATTTGTCATTCAGAATACAGTGCTCCTAGAAAGAACATAAATATTTTCATTATAAAAAAATGGTGCTTTTGGCTACAGCAGTCAGAGGGTGGCTCTCTGTGCCTGGTCCAACAAGAGCCTGGACTAGCTGTGTGCTGCCTTAGTCAACAGGTGTACGGAAATTTCTGTAAAAGAGTGAGAAAAAAGCAGTAATTTCCCAGCCTCCAGATATTTCAACTTTGGGGGCCTTCCAGAGACACATACGTATTTGTGCATATGATAACTCTTAGTGCATTTCTCGTCGAAATAGTTGTGGAGTGTCTCCTTGAACCTACCTAGACAGGTTGGTCACCGTATCCTCTGGCAGCAAGTCCTGCAAGTTCACTGTCTGCTGCATGAAGGACAACTGGCTTTTGCGTGTTTGACACTTGTGATCTCCTTTAACTTGGTGGCCTTTAATTCTTGTACTGGGAAAAAAACCCTAATGAAAGAGTGGTTCCTGTGTGACTTTTGGGAATACGAATCCTCAGCTGTTTGTGGCCTAAGGACGTGTAACTTACCTGGGTGTCTGTCCCTGGAGTCACGGTCAGAGTCCACCTCTGGACTTCCCAGTGCTATTCTGTACCTCGGCCAGGAGGTTTGAGGTGAGGTGAATACTGTGACCTTCAGTTGTTTTCTGTGTTCCTAGAACTAAAACACTGTAGACCTTATTTCCATCAGTATTACTCCTGCGTCTGAGGAAACGTCCATCTAACAGTGGTGTCCGTACAATCGGACTTTATAAATTTCTCTTGGATATATATTTATCCAAGAGTGCAGGAAGGGGCAGCCCTGCAGGATTTTTTCTAGAATGCTTGTTGGGGTAATAAAGCAATATAAGGGATAGAGAAGAATGTGGGTTCTGCCACCTGCTGTTACTCAGCTGAGAGATGTGAGGAGCTAAACACATGCTGCTGTATCAGCCAAAGCCCTTAAAAGCACCTTTTGCTTCTACTTTTATCATTCTCTAGCTGGGGATTGATCTTGCAACGTTGAACCAGACGTTGCTTTGACTTGCGCAGGAAGAAGTTGCATAGAAGAATGTCCTGTGACATTATTTGGCCTACCTGCTTTCTGTCGTCATCTTTTTTCTTTTTTTTTTGCCATCTTTTTGAAGATTTTGGCTTTTTCATCCATTATAAATTTATTCTTGTCAGCCTATGTCCAGGAGAGCATTTTAAAATAATCTCACAGTTTGATCTTGGTGAAACTTTCTGAAGACTCAAGACAGTTAAGTGTCATGAACTCAACATGTGCCGTGCATTTAATTTATTTCTGGATGATAAACTGAATTTTATTCTTCTGCTTTTCTTATGATTTACACTGCAGCTTTTCAAAACTAACGGATTTTCTGTGCTTTATTTTGAACGCACTTTTAATATATGTAAACTGTCAGGCATAAGATTCCACTCTTCAGAGGAGTCCTTAAGCCAGAAGAAAGAATATTCCAAAAATTACTTTCATAAGTATTTTAATGCTTTTAAGGAATTTTAATTGTTTAAGCATAAGTAAATATTTTTCTGTTTTGGAATACTATAATTAGTGTAGAATTATTGTAATTCTACATATTGGTATATAACTAATAAAACAAAATTAGCTGCTTCTAGTTCTGTACAGTTCCTGAGACCAGCAGTGTTGCTAATACTGGGTGTCCTGGTGTGGGCTGGCAGTGTCTGTTCCTCGGCCGGGTGGAAGGAATGGTGGACCACCTCCCTGCTCTTCCCAGTCAAGCTTCGTGCCTGCCGGTGAGTGAGCGAGTGCCAGCGGCGCTCGCCGCCCCAGGGTCACGCTGCTGCGCCGCCACGGCTTGCGGGACAGGAGGGACAGCCGGGATGGGTCTGGAAGGACAAGAGAGCTCTCGGAGTGTTGCTGTCAAAAAGCACACCACCACCCATCTGCCCTTGGGCCCAGCGTGGAAATGTGGGGCTTCACACCATGGTTTCATTGAGGCTGGCGTCGGTCCGGTTTCCTCTCTGCTCACCAGTGCTGTAAAAGGCATCGGGACCTGACCTGTGTGTCGCTTTCTGAATTGCTCCATTACTTTTTTCTTTTCATTATTAGTCTAATGCTAGAATCTTTGGCTGATGGGTTTTTCTTCTACCTCCAAAGGAAAAGTCTATCACCCTTTTTTTCTCCTGAGAACTAGTGGTGTAGTGATGGCTGAAAGACCAATGGAAAAGCTTAGATATGTGGTAACTTAATTACTCTATTATTAGCAGTATTTTGCCTGCTCAGGAAATATTTTCCACATAGATGCTTTAAAATTATTATTATTATTTCTCCCATAATAGAGTAGTCCATTTCAAAACTCAGAAGGAACCCACAGGGAAAGAGGAACACTGACTTGGGCAGAATTTTTCTCTTTATAAATAAGTAGGTAGTCTGTGTTGTGAGTTTCCTTTTACTTGAGACAAAGCGTGTGTACCTGAGGCCCCTCTTTGGGACACCTGCATCTACCTGTGCTGTAGCAGGACGCACCCGTTCACGTGCGTTAGTGTGACCGTCGCTCCTTTCGCCGTGTCTCTGCATGTGGAGAAAGGAAGGGCCAGTAAACTGTGGGTCAGACTTTGCAGGGAGATTGAGAGAGAGCTTAACCGATGCCAGAACTGCTCCAAGAAAATGGGAATATTCCTGAGTCTACCCGTGACAGCAGAACTACGAAGCCAAACTGGAGCTGATCCCTGGAGCTGAAAGACTGGAGCAGACATTCCCTTTTTGAGCGCCGTCGTCTCTCTCCTAGTGCTCGGGGACTTCTGATTTCAGTCCTGCCTGAAAGCAGAGAAGGTGAACCATGAAACTGTGTCACTGCAAAAATAAAAAATAAAAGGGAAATGTACAGTGTTTCAGTTCAGGTTCAGGATAATTTTTATGTTATACATCTCAACTTTTTCGTTGTCTTATCCCATATCCTTTTTCTCTCTTAAAGTTTAAAACAAGCACTGACAAAGGAATTTCTGAGGACTCTACCTATGCTTACTGAAATTGTTGGTATTTTATTGTAAAGTATGTACATAAAGCCAAAAAAGCACTTTATACTGCTGTGCCTTTGAATCAATTGCCTTTTTCCCCTAAATATCTGGTAGATACATATGCTGTGCTTGAAAAGGACAGGACAATTTCCATTTGTTTTTCCTGAAGAGGTGAACGTGCAGGTGGTTGCCCCGAGGGATCTAATCTCTGTAGCTAACTAGTGCAGTGGAGAAGAGAGGCAGGCAGCTGCCACCCCCGGCCAAGAGGAGATCTTTCCTTGGTGTGAATATAGATCCTCACGAGACAGCAGGCACACTTTTCTCCGCTCAGTCTTGACAGTTAGGAAGAAGTGAAATGGTAGCTGGGGTCTGAAGTGTAAACGACTAAGATAAATGGAAATGTAGTTAGAAGAGCAAAATGAAGAAATAAGAACAAGTGAATGGTGGGGCTGGGGGTCCTTTCAGATGCTGAAAAAAAGTGAAAACAAATAAAAGCTAGCGGTGGTGCCAGCCTGCTGGTAGCATGGCGTAGCAATTCCTTCTGTTGGCTCTGAAAACTGCTTGTGGTCGCTCGGGGTGGGGTGGGACGGGATGGAGGGCGGGGGGTGGCAGAGGCGACTCCTGGCGCTCGCCGAGCGGATGGGTGGCAGTTGACGAGGTACCGCCGAGTGCAACGTGAGGCTGCAGCCAGCACCTGGTGGGTCGCTTCCAGGAAGGAATTGCTTTAAGATACTCAACCCCCCACCTTGTTCTGCCCAGTCTGGCTGCTGAGTGAGGACACCCCCAGCCTGGCTGCTGGTTAATGACACCAGTAAGGGTCTTGCTTTGTGTTGGATGATGTGACGCTGTTCCGTGCGGTGGAAGAAGTGAGAACACCCGTGCAGGGGTAACCTGGCCAAGGTTTTATTTGTTTCACATGGAGTATCAGATGGTGACAACTTTAAAACTCTTCTGGTTTGGAATTTCTGTCCCACTGTAGAAATACGAAGGTTGTTTTTTCTCCCAGGGGTTTACTCATTAGTTCATCTGTGCTGTTGCCTCATCTGCATGGGGTCCGCAGCCCGTACGCGCTCTGCAGCCGCCTGATTCATAAGCGATTATTAAGTTGAACATGCATGACAGAAGCCACTAACAAGTGTGCTATTAGCTAGTCATTTGCATGCTTGCTGTAAGCTATCCTTAGATTGAATAAGTAAGTTAAAAGAGAAAGCAGTAATGCCAGCAGATATAAGACATGCTTGAGATGGGGAAGGGGGAGAACCTACTGCTAATTAAGCATCATAAAACCAGCAGTCTGATAGCAATTTTTTGTTTTGCTGTGACTCAAATAGCAGTGAAGATAGGCTCCGTCGCCTCAGTATGTTGGCGAAGGGATATTGCGGATATCCCATTGCTGCCTCTTCTGCAATTGTGATGCATATAGCACCTCCAGCTTTCTGCACTATCATTTTCCCCTTATTTTATTATGTGGAAAATATTTTCCATGTGATATTTACAATTCTTCCTCCCATTCCTCTGTAAGCATTTTCTGAAAAAGACAAGTAGAATTGGAAAAAAAGTTGTTCTGGTTTTAAAGTAAAATACAAAGGAAAAGTAGGAGAAATTAACTCTTACGTTGTTTCCCTAATCTAATTGTTGACTTTGTTTGCTGAGATGGGAAGCACCCTTAAAACAAGAATGGGACAGAGGAGACAAGTTCGTAGGAAATGGACAATATTCCCGAACAATTCTGTCCTAGACTAGGTTAATCAAAAAAGGGGTGTTTGAAAAGTGATTAGAAATGGTGTTGTATGTGTGACAATGTTATGCAAAGAAAACATCCCTTTATTCTGGTGAAAGCAATACTGCAAATAATTTATGTTAAGTTCTGCTATGTTTATATGTCTGTGCAGTGTAAAAATGAATCAGGCCTATTGACTATTTGCTGTTCTTTCCAGAAGGAGAAATGAACAATAAAAGTGGAATTCAGTTTGGCTTCTGCTGCAAGGACCGTGCATACGCTGCTGACAAAACGTTATTGTCTGAATCCGAGCTTGTCATTAGAGCGGCAAAGATATCTACCGCTGAGGAAAAGTAATATGGAAGAGACCAGCGTATGTTGTTGCTAGAGAGAACAGGTGTCTGGTTTTATTTGTAGTTAGGGTAAAAGCTGAGAAAGTGCACCTTTCTAGTATTTGTGTGGTTTCTGCTGGGTTTTCAGCAGAGACCTCAACTGCTGGGCTCTTCCCTTCCTCCTGCCGGCGTCCCAGGCTGCCAGTAGAGTGGCTGTTGTCCTCGCCGCAGCGGGCAACAGGAGGAGCCAGCGCTGCTGCGTGTGCCGTACACACTTAGAGCGCGGTTTGGCAATCCACAGAGCACATCCTAGTCGCACCGTCGGCACTCCAGCCTCACATGGAGTTCTGCACGGAGCGTCTGCCCCCCCGGGGGCAGCAAACATGGAATACAGACCAAAGTGGGAAGAGCCCCGGAACGTAAAGCCGAGGAACTGAATATAAAACGCAGATTGGCCAAAAAATACCCCGAGTATGAACGGTGTGTAGCTGAAGACTTTTAGGGTTGCTCGGTACATTTCTTAAGAACACTGAGATACGTACTGGTGTGTTGGGATTAGGTAGGTCTATCTAGGGCATGATTGTACATTTTAAATCTAATGGGATGTTTTAACAGATTGTGCCGTGTCTGTACGCTCAACTTAGGCATGCGTCAGCCATAATAACAGCATATTCTTGTCCTAGGACTTGTCCTATATTGTGCATTTAACCCCTTCTGATAAGGCCCATTTGAATGGCAGTATTTCTGCTTTAGAGGAACACCTGAGCACAACAATAATGCAAGGAAATCTCGAGGCTGTCGCTGAGAACGGCTCCTGCGTGTCCACCAAGTGGAGATGAACTGAAGGGCAGCATTGCAAAGTCAGATGAGGTGGCATGAGCTGGATCCGTGCCTGCATAACTCCAGTTCTTAGGACGTGCACAAGGAAAGGGTATAGCTCCTGTTGCCTTAAAGCACTTGCAGTATTACTCCGTCCCGCAGTGATGCAAGGTGTTTGCTGTTTGCCTTTCTTGTAAGGCACCAGCTGGAGAAGGGAGTTTCCCAACCCAGTTGAAGAAAACTCTGTGTTTATCCATCAATGTCTTCTGCCACTTCTTTTTAACTAACTTCATAAAAATGATTCTAAGCTCTTTAAAAGTAATGCTTTTCAGATCAAATAAGAAAAAAACCCACAAAACCAATCCCAAACAATGCCCCCCCCAAAACAACCAGCAACAAAAACCAGGCCCCCAAAAAACCCCCAACAAACCACAGTGACAGCAAAATAGTGTATTCTATAGCAATATTTTTCACAGTTAGGGGTAGGGCCTTCAGTTTCATAGAGACCTGAGCAGAATCTTTAAGCTACAGAAGGCATTTGTTTGCACAAAATTGCATTTGAATAGAAAAATGTCTGCATTCAAACAAAGCCATAGATTATCATCAAGTTCTGCTAATCCTATGAAATACTGTATTATTTAATTCGTGGCTTGCGACCATTTGAGTAAATGAAAGAATTTAAGTTTTGTTGTAGGTGAAAACATACGGAATTAATATTTTGCACTATCAGGCTGCCTCAACTCTCTGTGAAGCAACTTTGTAAAATCCAGAGGGACGAGAGCTAAGAATAAGCATATTAGCTTTGAAACTAAAGGGAAATTCAACAAAAGTCTCCATTTTACAGTGTGGTAGAGGGATAGATACCGGCGTTGCTGTGTGTCTGAACGTGCGAGCCTGACCCTGCTGTCCGAGTCGTGCTGGCACGAGCTGGTGGGCAGCAGCCAGCAGCGTTGCTCCTGCGGACTTGGTAACACAATGTTCAAAGCTGCCTGAACTTCAATAGATAACATAAACCTACAGGCAAATACCTACGTGTGTGTGGAGATCTAAGACTCTCCTTCCAGGAATTAACAGAAATAAATTGTTCAGCTTCGTGTGTGAAGAGTGCTTGGCTGTTTGTCCATGGAAAGGTAACTTTGCTGTATGATGAAGGTTTCTCTTCTTGCTCCTAGCTTCTGAAATTCTTTGGAGGAAAACAGAAGTACATGTATACTTCAAACTGTTGCTCATGTTCTAGAAAATGTTGGGGAAGGATGGATTAATTAGTGAGTTTCATAGGAAGATGTGTTTCTGCAATACAGCACTAAAGCAAAGTGAGTCCTGAACGTAACTGGAGAGAGGCAGAAAGGCAGCGGTGGGCATTTACAGCAATAGCTGCTGGGGATGGGGGGCAGGAGAGAGGAAGAGGAGGGTGGATGGTTTGTATTTTTTTTCCAAGTCTAGCTGCCATTATCAGGGGATTTCTCCTATTCTTGGATATACCATTCATCAGCGTCAAGCTGGTGACTAGTGGTGCTCATTGCTAATAGTTATTGATCAGTGGAACTGACAACAGATTTATAACTGAACATGATTGCACGGCTCCGGGCAAATGAAAATATCACACCTCTCCTTCCCCCTTGTCGTCCTTCCAGGCCAGAAGTCATCGTTGTGTTCCGCGGTAAGTCTGTCTGATCGAGCGGTGAACCGCTCCCGGTGTAGCACGAGATAGCCATTTGAAATGAAACAAGTTGTGTAAACTGAATTGCCGGATACCTACCAAAGTCTTCAGTTCCTAGTAAGAGGACAATTTCACTTTCCCAATAAACCATAGAACAAAAAAAGATAAATCATTCCAGTGATGATTTTTTTTTCAAAACCTTGTTTCTGGAGAATGTTATTCACACATTAGAGGCCAGCAGAAAAAACACTTTGCCACAAACTCTGATGCACAGTGACATTGTCTGCTTCTGTGCCGTAATTCCCCACAAAAAAGTGAGAAGAAAACAAAGAAAAGCAGTCCATAGGGACATGACGCGGATTATGGTTTGGGTAGGCATAATGCTGCCCTTCCTGTCGGATGGGCAGAAACCAGGGTGCATCTTCCGTGGCC
Organism: Chionis minor; assembly: GCA_013398295.1. Classification (NCBI taxonomy): domain Eukaryota; kingdom Metazoa; phylum Chordata; class Aves; order Charadriiformes; family Chionidae; genus Chionis; species Chionis minor. The sequence continues at coordinate 322,406 of VZSF01005155.1, forward strand.
CGAGCTCCTGTCCAGCCCGGGGGCCGAGGACGGCGCAGTCCCCCACTCGCTCTGGCAGCGGGGCCGTCTCTGCCGCGTGCTGGGATGGACCGGCTCCAGGAACTGGCTCACGGGAGGGTGAGTTTGTGGGCTGGCTGCTGTTGGCACGTCTGCTTCAGGTGCTGGTGATGAGTTTGTGCTATTCTCAGCACTCGTTTCAGTGAACTCGTGCTAAGTAGTCACTTCGTAGTTTCCACGTGAACGTTTCCAATCTCTTGTGAAAAGGCTCTGAATTAGTTACCAGCCTGGCTGTGTACAAGTAGGTTAAATTGTTCCTTCCAAAGTACTTTCCCTTGTACATGTTTAAAGCAAATACTTCCCCTGTCATTCTGCTGGCAAATTATACAGAACTAAGCTCTGACAGACTTCTAACAACGGCTTAAAAGCCCACCACCCTCCGTTCTCCTCAGAAGCAGGAAAGCATATCCGTGCTAAGTGAATGCGTTCCGTGCGTCTTCCTGAAGAAAGACACACAGCTTTTCACAGCTTTCAGTCTCTCTGCTACGGAGCTGTTTGTTGGGTATTCAACAAGTTCCAAACTCTGCGTATGCGTGTATTGCCGGTTTAGTTTAGATTTTGGTAGTGGTCTTGCACGTTGCCGTTCATCATTTCTCTTCAGGGGCCTTCAGGGGTGGCAGGGTCTCAGTCCAGCTGCCGCTGAAACACTGCACCGGTCATAGGCATTCCCGAAGAGACCGCCAGACCACGCTGTATTTGTAGGTCTGACACTTCCCTCCTGAACTGACAAACGACTGTTCTGGGCTCAGCTGGTGAACCTCTTCATTAATTCTCCATTCTCCAGATGGCTAAGCCTGTTGGTCACCTACTCGTGGGGCATTCGCCCCTCGATCTCCCCCTTCTGTTTCTCGTCTGTCCCCAAATTTCTCCTTCCTCCCCCTTCATACACCCTCATTTATCTATGCGTCATTAATTTCTTAATTAGGGAATAAGGAGAAAAGCCCTTTGGACCACAGTAGGCCTCTGTTCCAGTTTCTTTTTCCTTTGTAATTAAGAAAGAAATAGTTTCGTTATAGTTTTGCAGAAGACTCAGAAGTTCTGTTCTTTGCCATTTGTTTACCAGACAGCAGGACTGTGCTGGGGTTGATGTCTGGCCATCGAACACGGCTGCTTTCTTGTTAATGGCCTGGCGCGCGGGGTGGGCAACGGGGCGTCTGCCATCACCAGAACCGAAGGGAGCAAGTCGTCTGCGGGGGCGGAGGGGAAGGGGAGGAGGGACTCGACCAGAGAATTGGCAGTGCTCTGAATTGAGGAGGAAAAAGTAATAATCAAATACCTGCCACACTCTGAATTTATTTTCTGAAAAAAAAATTACTTACAAACATGAAATAAACTGGATCTAAACTAGGATATGAGTTGCCACTGCCCATTGGGGTTAATTAATTAGGTAATGAGGATAAAGTTGCAAGTTCTTCAGTGAGTTCTTTAAGAGGGTTTGAGCTCAGGTTTTGGTTCATGCTCCTTTCTAGCATGAGCATTTTCAGTCAACAAATAAAGCTGCAACAAAATAATTATTGGAAAAGAACAATTTTGGATTTGTGGTGCCTGTTTGCGCGTTTGTCTCACGCCTGCCATCAGATCTTAGTCAAACAGCGTAAATCTTGGGTGACGAATCTCCAGTTTGTGGATAAAATGGAGACAATATAATTCTCTCCCTTAAAGGCTTTCTCTTGTTTCTCTCAAGGCTTCCAGACTCCTCTGCAGAACTTACACAAGCATATGGACACGGTTGGGTGTCTAAGTTTGAGAACACAGCACCCAAAGTTGAGGTTGTGACAGTAGTAACTGAGGATCAAAGGTTTGTTTTGGTGGTTTTTTGGGGTTTTTTGTTTTATTTTTTATTCTTTGGCATTCAGTGATCATCTTTATGTTCTGCTTAAGGCAACATAAATTCAATGTGTAAGACAGGCGGCTAGAACACGGCATGGTACCTTCTAGGGAAGCTTGCACTGGCAGCACCTCTGGCAGATGTGGCAGCGAAGCTCTGTCAACTCAGATAGAAGCAGAACTGAGTGAAATGGAAAAGAACATATGTGACTTGACAGTACTGAAAATCCTGAAAGTTACTTAGGCACTATGGCATCAACTTTTGTTTTCATCATCATTTTCTTTACGAAGAAATTTTTGGAATGCCTTTTTTTTTTTTTTTTTAAGTGGTTCTTGTTTCCAGAAAGTTTTTAGATTGTGAGAGCAGAACACCATAACTTCTTTTTGGGGTGACAGCCATGACTCTTACACTTCCAAAATGGTAGTGCGAGTGACTTGTGAGTGTATTTCATTCCGTACCAGGGTGTCACTGGGCTGATGGAAGACTCAGTAGTAAGGGGGTGATGGGGCTGAACAAGGAAGTCTGTAGTTGGGCACGTTTCTCTCCTTGTAATATATTACAGATGGATTTCCTGTGCTCCTTGGTTTAATGTTGAGCAGACACTTTTGTCCTGACTTAGTGGTCAAAATCTACTCTTCCTGTATGCAACATACTGCACTATAACCATTTATACCTGTCATTACCGGAGATAGTGTTGATATAAAAACAAAGTTCTCAGCAATAAGATGCTTGTCAGCAAAATTATGTTTATATAGGTACAAAAAATATTTATATATAAATAATTTTTTCATATATTTTATTTATTTTTACATAAAAACATTAAAGTATATGTACACCAAATCTGCAGATAGAAATAGCACGATTTATCAACCGCAGTCATACCCATAGCTAAGAGTTGTGATTTCGGCTCGTTGACCGTAATGGCACACAAACCTTGAGAGGCAATGTGCAGTATCTTTAAGACTGTAATGCTAAATAGGCAGTATAAAAGATTTCTCCTCCCCCTTTTACTCTGTAAAACTCTTTATAACTGTTTGTGCTGTAGTGTACATTATGGACACTACGTAAAACCAGAACGCACTTTATTGGCACAAGATAAAAGACAGTGGCTCAAAAGGCTGTTGAGTGAATGAGTTTTAGTGAGTAAGGCAAATTGTAGGAACTGAAATATGAATATATGGGATATTTTCAGTTTAACATATGTGATTGTGGAAAAAAAAAATCATTTCACTCAATATTAACCTGAACCAGTATATTTAACCGCCACTCTCAAAACACTGTAAGAAGAGCGCTGAGAGTCTTTAAACGCAATAAGGTATTAAATTCTCACAGATTAAATAGTTAAGGATTCAAGAGCCCTGATCTACAGCTACTCACTTTGATGTGGAAGTGCTTATACTCTGTTTGTGTACTGAGAAAAGAATTGGACTGTACTTCTTACACTAAGTAAAACAGGTGCATCTCTCTTTTGACATCCAAATAACAACTGTGTATGTTGTGCGCATCCATATTTCTCTATTGCTGGTTTTTCCAGCATGCTCATGGATATTTGTCAGTCGGAAAAGTTTTACATTTATAGTGGAAACTCAATCTGCTGTAAAAACAAAATGTATTTTGGGAAAGTGTTTGATTCACAACTTTTGTCAGAGGACATTAAATATAGTCTTAGGATTTAATGCTAAAAAGAATTAAATACTCCAGCGGAAAGCCTGCTCCTTAGGGAATTATTCTAAGTATATAAGGATGGATCCTCAAGCCAGAACTGGAATGAGAATGTGAGTTTAAAGGGCTGGGGTTTTGGAATGAAAGACGTGGCATATCTGTCCAGTAAAAAGAGAACTATTTTTATTGGACACAAACTATACAGTGTGTAAAATATCCTTAAAACATCCAGAAGGAAAGACATCTGTGCCATGGTTGTCTTGCGTTTGTGCTGAGGCTCTTCAGTGCTACACAGTCTGTCCAGTAAAAGGACTTGCTTTAAAACTACATTTAATAACCAACTTCTTTTCTCAATATCGAGCACTTTGACGAAGAAATAATAGTAAGTTTTAGACAAGTCCAGCAGGACACGACCCAGGATACTTATGCCAAGAGAAAAAAAGAGCCGAAACAGATTCTTATGAAGTCACGGGGAACTGTCTGCCCTTCCATGTCTTTGAAAGGGATGATCTTCCTCCATGGAAAGAGAAGTTTTAAGAATTAATCAAGAGATTTAATTCGGCATAGATACACAGTTACCTGGAAAGGAACAGTTATTGATAGGAATGTTCATCTGTTCTTAGGACTTAAAATTATCATTCTGTTGTATTTATTTTTACATTTCATCATCTTGTTAATATGGGGGGGAAGATGACAAGTCACAAAGGAACATTCTTCATGTTTTTCTACTTTCTTCTTTTTTTGGCTTGAAGCAAATATTTCTGCAATGTGAAACTCCAGTATGAGCTGTGGATGCATCCCAGGACCTTCACAGGCTTCTTGCACTGCGCACAGTGCTCGTGGGGAGCCTGCACCAAAAAAAAAGAAAAAAAAAAAACCAAAAAAAATTGTTAGAAAGACATATTTGTACAGTCTGGGCAAATGTGATTTCAAAACTTGTGTGAACTCTCAGTCTCTGTAAGACTTGGTGGAGAGCAAGTTTTGCAATGATATTTTCTGGTCTTCCTGAGTACCGTAGCGCCTTTAAAAGAAGGAAATTGCTCTCCTTGGAGCAACCTCCCTCCTCCCCGTAATACCTAGGAACGGGCTGGCCCCTTGGGGGGTGCAGAGGAAACGCATAACTCTCTCCACAGTGCAAAGGGTTATAATGGAGAAAGTGATGCTGAGGAAACTGAAATTAAAGCATTTCCTTTCTGGTCAAAGAATGAATGAAATATTTGAACATTGACACTTCTCTAAACGTACAAAGTTAAAGCGAAATATCCTAATATCCTAAGTGGGCCTTTCCCTCTTGTAAAAATACTCAGGAGAAATTTTAAAAACAGGTATTTTTTTAAATGTCAGAAGTTACCATTGTTCACAGAATCATCTTCCCCCCCTCAATTCTAATTCAAAACCAAGGCCTCCTGCGTTATGTGCTTTTTGGCCTGAATGTCTCTGTAATTTCTCACCTCCTGTTGTTTAAAGGGAAATATGTGTAGGCAGGAAAAGTAAAGGTCCTCCCAATTTCTTGCATCAATTCCTTGAGATAGGTTTTGCTTATTCTATTTTTTGCACAGCTGTCTTAGGCTGCAGGATTGTTTTTTAATTAGTTTTAATAGGCACCGCTTCTCATTGTGTTCCTTCAAGTTCCTTCTGTACTTGGTGTTTTAAATATTATCAAAACCTGTGGGTCAAGATGACCACACAAATCTTTTGATGCCTAATTTCAGTGAGGCTCCAGCTGTAGCGCTTTTCCCTACTGTGTGGGTTTTTTCCCCGTCTCCTCTCCTTTGGCCATATTGGCTTTTTAAACTCGTCGTTTTATTGCTTGTGTTACGCATTCCATATCCTTTGGGCACACTTTAATCTCATTATACACGTTTCAGTTTCTCTCTGCTGTTTCCTCTCTGCTATTTTATTACACTCGATTGCGCTCAACCTGCTGAATTTTTTCGCCTAAACTCTGTTATTCTGAAACCCAGTATCTTCATTTCCCCCTTTGGCTTTACTCTAGATGTAATTTTACACTTAACTAGATAAAAATTACAGTGCAAACCAGGTTTGGTTACTTTACTTGTTCTATATACTTTAGCTCAAATACTCTCTAGAACTAAAAAATTCAGTACAGTAAGAAAAATATAGAAAACAAAAGCAAAAAAGGTGCTTACATTACAAAGGCGTTAACCATTCAAACAGATCGAGGAGTCAGGGAGGGTGAAATTAAGAACCCCTTGGAACAGCCTGAAAGTGCGTTCAAGAGACTGGAAAGTAAAACGCAAGAGAGCAGTGACATACAAATAACTCAAGAGACACCAAAGATAACAGAGACAGGTAATATTGAGGTGCACAAGAACGGAGGAATAAGCTGGCTGGGACTGAACGATTCCAGTGAGGAACGAGAGATGTCCGCTGGCCTTGCTCACCGTCGGCATCTCAGCGTCTTCCTTCCCCCTCTGTGTCCAAGTTCTCATGCCGTAGAGGATTATCTGACTGAGCGATGGCCAGATGGCAATGAAACTACGCAGGGAGCAGTTAAAGGTATTTGAAATTGAAATGCACTGTTTCCTGTCTGCATTAGTCAGAGGTGGAGAGGATAACTTCTCCACATGTCCCACGCAGGTGGCCCCGCTCAGGTGGGACGTACCCGTACAGACCAGGGCTCTTCACAGTGGGTTTTGGCCAGTATGGGTACAGGTCGTTTGCTTTCCTGCGCAGTAACGTTATTACTCATTACGTTTTTATTAGCTATGCTGTGTCCTTGCGCGTGTTTTTCTTGTTTTCTAAAGAAACCCTCTTTGACTAGAGAAAAATTAAGATTTATTAGTGTAGAGTTTGACCATCACCAGGCTCAATAGAACTGGGATCATTAGAATTTCCAGAGGAAGAAATCACTGCTATTTTCTTCAAACATCAGAAAAATTATGAAAGGGATTACAGTTTATTTTAATCGGTTTGAGTATTCTGTGATTCTGTTTCTCTACTAGCACAAGAAATTAATAACGATAAAAAGTATATTGCTTTGCAAAACAATACTAACTTTATTTTGATTCTATTTAGAGTAGCACTTCAGATTAAAATTTTGTCATTGATATATGACTGCGTACACTTATCTTTTCATCTTCCACCTCACCGCCTTGACTCCTACTTTCTCTCATGTAAAGAAACATTCTAAGCAAAGCTCAGTTAGATGTTCTGTTAGACATACCTAGCACGCCGTTATCTCTTCATACGAAATTAAGAAATATGCTGACCTGCCTCTTCAGTGGATGGCTGTGCCCCTCAGGCTTTGGAGAACCAGTGGCACACGCACGAGCAAGTTTTTCATTCTCTGTAACTGTGGAAAGCTTGTTCTGATATTGTTTGATTTTTCTATTAGGGATCTGCCAATATATTTTATTTGAAGTCTTGGCTTCTCCTAGCTGCTCCGTGAGGAAAGCCCAGTCTGTTTATGTTTGGGAGGGAGTATTAAATACATTTATGGGAAATTGCTTGGCTATATCAGGGTTTGAAAAAGGAAAACTTTCCCTGCCTTTCCTATACATTAAAAATGTGAACCTGCCTTCCATATTTACCACCGTGTTACCAGCTTTTACTGTAACACGCAGCCACATTGTGATCGATAGAGAAACAGTTTCCTTGGACAATCAGACTGCAAGTTTGTTCTGCGAGGATTTTCTGTTGGTTGGCTTCAAGCGTCTTCCCAAGCTACGCAGTGTCATTTTGGTGGTCTGTCAATAGCAAAACAGACGATATGAAGTTATGCAGTAGAGACAATTAACACTATTCAGTCTGTAGAAGACTGGCATTCCATGGAATTTCAGACTCCCATAGAAGGCTTTTCCTGTGCGCTGTCCCGGTCTGTGCCTGGGGGAGCGTGAGCCGCCTGCAGCCGGAACGGGGGTGGTTGTGGTACCTGGGACTCCCCACGTCTCCAGCTGGCGGGGGCGGTCGGGTTGTAGGAGCGGGGTTTCTTGTTGTTTTCTTCATAGCCAGCACTTGCAGGGGAGTTAATTTTATATATTGCTATCTCGACAAGAATCAGAATTTTCATTCCAAATCCTTTTTCAAATTGTTCATCTTCAGAGCAAAACCTTTAGCCTACGTGGCTGCCAGACTAGCCCATCTCACAGGTGGGCGCTGTGTTTTACTGCGCGGGTCCGTTTTTGTTGTGAGGCAGGTTACGCTCGGAGAGGAGCAGTGAGCTCATCCTCAAGGGAAGGACAAGGAAGAGGAGGGAGGACTCAGTTCCCTAAACACAACGATTTGGTTTTAAGCACTCAGATACGTCCACTTTAGAAGATAATTCAGGCAAGAATAAGACAGAGGATGGTTTTGGTTACTTTGGGGACTTCAGCACTGTGGTGCTCTTCCCTCTAAATACATGGAACAGGTAGATTATTCCCACTTTATGGAGTGATTTAGGAGCCACGGTGATTGCTCAGACACAGTACTCTGGCACACTACGATTTGGGTAGGATGTCCTGCTGGGAAAGTCCATTTAAGTTGGAGGAAAATGTTGGCCATAAATTGTAATGAATTTAAAAGCGCCAAATCAAGTGTGATGTTCTTAATGAAAATGGATTTTGTTCAGCTGCAATGGGACCATCACAGACAACGTAGCAAAATAACTTTGAAATTGTGACCTCTTTAAAAGCAGCCTAACACAGATCAATATTTAGACCTGCTCTTAACTGCAAGATCCCGCCATGTTAAGGAATATCTGATTTTCAAACATGTATTTGGTTCTGTGAATGCTACTGCCCCCCTCCCCCGTACTGCTGAATGTCTTTTCGCAGCTACTGATTTTAAGAGACTGATGAATTTAAGGACATTTAGGAACTTAGGCATGAAATTAATATCAGGAAAGTAAAGAAATAGAAGCACAGAAATGGAATTGGTGTGCTGTTAAGATGAAGGATTAAACCAGAGTGGTATGCTCATATATCAAACTAAACCGTAATATTGACTTGCTCTTATTTTTCTATCTGCTCTTTTCAGGAATCAAAATGGTCTTAAATGAATAACATGATAGAAATGTTGATACCCTAAAAGAACTTACTAATTATTCATAGATCATTTTTCCTGTCAAGCTCTCGGTAATTACGTAGAAGCAATGATCTAAGAAAACACACTGTGAGATGGGCATTTTTTTGTTTCTGCTACAATTTGTTCTATTAGAAAATTCCTGTAAACCTGCTGGTCAGTAAAGAAAGCAAAGGCATTTGAAATACTGTTTTAGAATGATAATACTACTTACTTCTATGGTGGATTTGCTGTACTTAGTACTATAAAACAGTTAGATTATGTTTTCATACATGTACAAACTTAATTTAAAAAGGGACTAAGGGAATTTCTTAGTAGAGAAAATATTCATGGTCATCAGCAATAAAGCACAAACCAATTTACTGTTCCCTTGATTTTTGTATTTTTTTTATCGCTACATTCGCCACAAATAATTACTGGATTTTTTATTTTTTTTTTTGTGCTCATACTATTAACTGCGTATTTCTCAGCTTCTCGCTCCGAGTCTGTACTGTCCCTTTTTTAGCACTGACACGGCATGGAACTTTTTGGATTGCCATCCTACCCATAGAAAAGGGCGTCCAGGCGTTGCTGTTCGGCACCAGTTGACCTAACAGCAGGAGCGTAGCGACGGGGCGACCGGGAAGCCCAGCGGTGAGGTGTTGTTCTGTGATCCAGTGCTCCTGAGGGACGGCATGGATGGCGCTGAAGGAATCGCGTAGGACGATAGATGATACGCAATGCATTTCACTGTGATACTGAGTCACCCTTGTCCCGCGGCTGTCCCTGGGAATGCTGTGCTTGTTTTCAGATATATATATTTTATGTATTAGGGCCATCAAGTGTTAGGGGATTTAAAACATCAGACCAGGAAACCAGATGATAAACTCAGAGTAGGGGCTGGTGACACGTAGACCAGGACAGGTAATACCATGTGAAATGCCCGTGACCCTTTCTTCTGCAGATGGAACTGTTTTACAGTAGAAAATGCGGTCTGATTTGTTTGTTTTACCTCATAGCTTGCCCCTCTGAGGGAGGATTTGTACAGTGTGCCAGAATATTCTTTCTAAAACCCGTATTTTTTCTTGTACGTCCTCCAGGGTGGAGAGGTGTGAGGCGTCGCTCCGAGGGCTGTTTGAAGGTGTCAGAGGGCTCGGAGCGACGCCGCAGGGGGACAGCGTGCCGGCCCGGTGTGCAGGCTGTGCGCCTCCAGGGGTGGATGAGAGCTTGGGAGTCAGTAGGAAGCTCGGTGCCGCGCTGGTTGGTGTTGGGGTTCCCTGCGCGACGCAACGGAATTGCAGAACCACAGAACGGTAAGGGTTGGCTGGAACCTCTGGAGATCATCTGGTCCAACCCCCTGCCAGAGCAGGTCACCTACAGCAGGGGCACAGGGTGGCGTCCAGGCGGGTTGGGAATGTCTCCGGAGTGGGAGACTCCCCCACCTCTCTGGGCAGCCTGTGCCAGGGCTCTGCCACCCTCACAGGAAAGAAGTTCCTCCTCATGGTCAGATGGAACCTCCTATATTGGATTTTATCCCCATTGCCCCGTGCCCTGTCCCTGGGCACCACTGAAAAGAGTCTGGTCCCATCCTCTTGCCACCTGCCCTGGAGATACTGATGAGCATTGATGAGACCCCCCTCAGCCTGCTCTTCTCCAGGCTGAAGAGACCCAACTCCCTCAGCCTCTCAACTGCCCGGCCTTGGAGGGCAGTCATGCTTCCAGCCAAACCCTGGCCTGGCCTGAAGGTGATTCCCAGGCGGACGGGAGACGGGGCTGATGGAGTTCTTCCCTCTGGTAGAAGGAGCTGGGGGTCTGCGGGGCGGGAGCCTCAGCGGATGGAGGGGTGGGGAAGAGCCGGTCTCAGAGCCGACATGAGGCTGTGTAGAGGAGGCGGCGGCGGTGGCAGATGCATCAGAGATACTGGAGGTACTTTTTAAAGTCATTTTGCTGAACTAAAGTATTTCTAGCAGAGTTATGCTTTCCAGTATGTGATGTTCCTGGAGTTGCACGTAAAAAAAATGCCTGAACTTAGCAATTTCTTATGGAGCTCAAGCAGCAGTAGACTGTAGATACCAGAGAACCTCTCCTCCTACAACTCAGGATTATACTGTTCAAGAAGGGGGAACGTATTGGAAGGAGGAGGAGGGAGAATGGGATTTCCTCTTTAGGAAAGGGGATGCAGTAAGTACTTGCCATGATGGCCGGGGAAAAGGAAAGACCAGAATCTTTCCCTGTGACCAGCTCAGAATTGCCTGAGCACAAAAACTCCTCCCTGAGCTCTTACCTGGGTCCGGTGAACTGCGATGGGACGAGAACTGTGCTGCAACTGAACGGAGGTGTTACGATCGGTCTGCGTGTGGTGGTGGTCTGAACTGTGTTTATTCATGGTGCTGTATTCAATTAATACAGTGGTTTCTTGAAAAACTTGCGTCATCCTGTACAGTGCTACCTAATTTGTCTCTAATCAGATGAGTTTTGAAAACAAGGGTCAAATGAATAACTAATTTCTGTGTGATTTCTGTCAGATTTGGAGTTGAGCATAGTGTTGGGCGGAATGACTGCCAGCTCTGCAGAAGGGCACGGACGGTCTAGAGGACTTTACGCAGCAATGGCCGTTAAGTAGTTTTTATTAACTATTATAAATGAATGTACTTAAAATTAGTTTCGGTTATAAATGTTTTAGAGATCACTGTGTTCACAGTAGGAAATACTGAATGAAAACAGTTTTGAGATTGAAAAGCGAAAAGACTGAACAGAAAAAGATAAGGGAGTGATGGTCATAACTTTTCAATTTCAGGGCTGGCTAATTAGAGGAATAAGCCCTTGGTGACTGAATTTTTCTTAATGAAGAATTTTTTTCAGTGGGATCTGTGTGGTTACATGCACATCTATGACTAGGAAGAGAGATCTTTTAGTGTGCTTAATTTTACGACTCCATAAGGTTTTTAGAGGGTAAAAGTCAGCTTCTGATCTAGGTGGGTTGCATGAATGTAGGTGAACAGTAATTCAGGTTAAATAATGTTTGTGAGAAGACCAAAGAATAAAAAAGGCTTAATATCAGTTTAACACAGATGTACATAATAATATACCTGTTGTTGGTTGTTTTGCTCCTAATCTGTAGCCACATGCTAGAGTCAGCTTGCTTTTTCTTGTGGTATATATCCAGTTAAAAGACAAAAAGCACTAGAGACGCTGTTCTCTCCAAGGAAGTTGTAGGTTATTGGATCAGACTGACCTTAATAACAGACCCTTGGAATAGTTCACTTACCAGTAATGAAAATGAAAGCTCTACTTAGTAATTCTGGCAGCTGTCAGCTTGCTGTGCGCTGTAACACACTTGTGAGATGTAAGTGACCCATGTATATGTAGAGAGTTGATGTGATTGAAACAAAAAAGAAAAAAAATTGAAACTTTGTAAGTACATCAAAATGTATTTACTTCATTGTCAGGCAAAGGCAGGAAATAAAAATTGCATCTCAAAGTGTAAGAAATCGATGGCTACAAAACTTATATAGGAGTATTTAAGGGTATTACATCCGTAATCTTTAGTCAGGTGGTGAGACGCAATCAGAAAACCACAGCTGGAAGCAAAACTGAAACTGAAGTTCTTTTTCAGTCTCTAGAACATAATTTACTTCTGGCTGCTCTCTTTTATCCAGAGCCATGAGATGGGCAAATCGGAAGCCATTGTGTCTGTACATTATAGTTTGCTGAGTTGCCAGACTTCTTTTGTGTATCATGGAATCACAGGGTGGTCTGGGTTGGAAGGGACCTACACAGGACATCTAGTCCAACCCCCTGCCTGGGCAGGGACAGCTCTGGCCAGACCAGGGTGCTCCCAGCCCCGTCCAGCCTGGCCTTGAACCTCCAGGGATGGGGCATCTACCACCTTTCTGGGCAGCCTATTCTGGTGTTTCACCACCCGCATTGTGAATAAATGTCTTCCTTGTATTTAGTCTAAATCTACCCTCTTTCAGTTTAAAACATTACCCTTTGTCCGATTGCAGCAGGCCCTGCTAAAAAGTCCCTCCCATCTTTCTTATAAGCCCCCTTTCAGATACTGGAAGGCTGCTCTCAGGTCTTCCCGGAGCCTTCTCTTCTCCAGGCTGAACAACCCCAACTCTCTCAGCCTGTCCCCGCGCCCAGGGGCTCCAGCCCTCTGATCATATCTATCTGTTATGTTTAGAGACTGAGAAAGGGAAGGTAGAGCTCGTTACACTTTGGGATTTGGACTCAGTAGTAAGTCAGTGATTGCAACCCTTTCTGGAATCGTAATTTAGGTCAGAAGAAACCTCCAGAGATCATCTAGTCCAACCACCTGCTCAAAACAAGTCTAATTAGATGGATTTGCTCAAGGGCATGTTGAGTCAAGTCTGGAACACCTCCAAGGACAGAGATTCCACAGCCTCTCTTGGCACCTGTTCCAGTAGCTAACCAACTCTCCAGGTACAATGGTTCCACTTGCATCTGCTCTCTCTTTTCTTACCACCCTGCAGCTCTGAGAAAAGCCTGACTCCATCTCCTCTGTATTTTCCTGTCGGGTGTTTGTGGACAGCAGTGAGGTTCTGTCTGAGCTTTCTCTTTCTCAAGCTGAACAGACCCAGTTCTCTCAGCCTCTCCTTGCACGTCATGTTCCCCGACTGAGGTCCTCTGCTGGACTTACTCCAGTATGCCAGTACCCTTTTTGTACTGGAAGCACCAAACCAACCACACCTGATGCTGTTCCACAAGTAACAGAGGGGAAGGATTGGTTACCCGGGTCTCTCCTACCTGACCCTACTGATACAGCCCAACATTCAACTTGTCAGCCAGCACCCCTCCCACCCCTTCTCCTTTCCTCTGGGGGAGCTGCTCCCCACGCTGTCAGCCGCGCCGTGCATTACGTACGGCTATTCCAGCCCAGTGCAGAGCTTCCCAATGGCTCCTGTCGAATTCCCGAGGTTCTTTCTGGCCAGCCCATTTCCCTGGGTCCCCGGGACAGCAGCCCTGCCCTCCCGCACTGGTTGGGGGCTGTCTGTAAACCTGACATCCACCGTCCTGGCTGACCAAGACGGTGAACAGCACTGGTCCCAGTACAGGTCCCTGAGTAACCCCACTAGTTACTGGATGCAGGTGGAGCTGTGAGCCACTGATAACAACTCTTTCGTGCCTGGCAGTCCAGCTCATTTTCCACTTACCTTATCTATTTCTCCAGCCCATATCTCACCCATTTAGTGGTAAAGCTACAATGGGAGGCTGTGTCAAAGGCCTTGGTAAAAATCAAGGTACACAGCATCCACTGCCCTCTTCTTGGCCACCGTGCCACTCACCTCATCGTAGAAAGCCAGGAGGCTGGGCAGGCATGATTTGCCCTTAGTAAACCATTCTCACTGATCCCAATTACCTTCTTGTCTCTTGTTTTAAGAAACAGCTTCTGAGAGGATTTGCTCCATAACCTTCCCGGGGAGTAAAGTGAGGCTGACCAATGTGTAGGTCTCTCAATCCTCCTTCTCGACCTTTTTGAAGGTGTATGGAACATCGGCCTTTTTCCATCCATCAGGACCCTCCGATTGTTGCTGTGATGATAGACAGCAGCCTCACAGTGACACAACCAGCTCCATAAAGTTCAGTCCCGTAGGCTTGTATATGTCCAAGAGGGTTAAGTGATCCATAACTCTTTCTTCCTCTCCTGCAGGTACTACTTCACTCCTACATACTTAATTGGAGGACCCAGGACGCCCGAGGACAACCTTTCCCAGTGACAACTGAGGCAGGGGTGGCAGTGAATGTCTCAGCCTTATCACTTGTTATTAGTCTTCCTGCCGTGCCGAGTAATGGGCTCACACTCATCTCGGCCTTCCTTTTGTTCCAGAGGAACCTAGAGAAACCATTCTTACTGCCCTTTACCTCTGCTGGTAATGTCAAACCCATCTGAGCTTTGGCTTTTTCCTACGTGTGGGCATCATCTTTTATTCCTCCCAAGTAGCCTGTCCCTGTTTTCACTTTCTGTACGCTCTCTTTTTGTGTTTAAGGTCAAGTCAGGAGCTCCACGTTCATCAAAGCTAGTCTTCGTCAGTGCTTGCTCAGCTTTCCGCAAGTCTAAATCTGCCCTTTACAAGTCCAGGTTTATGATTCTGTTGTTAATCTTGCTCACTCTTTTTAAGATCTTAAACTTCACAGTCTTGTGGTCACTGAAGCCAAGGCTGCCCTTGACCTTTACGTCATCCAGCAGGGTTCTTTTCTGGGTTAGCAGATCCAACAGAATATCTCTGCTAGTCAGTTCATCGATTACCTGCATCGCTCACCTTTTCCCTGCTGTGTGGAGACGAGGTTTGGTCTCAGCTGGTCCTGATGAGCCCTGACAGGTCTTGTTCTCACCACCCCAAGGCACTAAATACACCTGGGGCTGCAGCTTGGTGGGTGGAGCAGGATGTGGGTGCTTCCAGCCTGTTCTGTGCTGGCAGCCCCCACTCTCCCTGGGTGGGCAGTGGGGCCAGGCGGGCTCCAGCACGCGCCGGCACCTTCTTCATGCTCTCATCGGGCTCACTGACCTTCTTCGGAGCCTTTCTCTTTCTCCTCTCACCATTTCGAGATCAGGTAATCAAGTTGAACAGAATTTTCTGAGTTTCAATTTTGTTAATTTATATAATGGCATTTTAATATGTTTAGTATTGTTCTCGTCTCTTTCATAACCCGGCACCTTCTTTGCTTTCTGACGGCTGTGTGCTGCAGGGACGGTTTCGTGAGCTACCTGCACTCACTCGTGTGTGAGTTGTTCCAGCTCGCTTGGAAACCTGTCCATACGTGGAAACCTGTCCATACGTGGAAACCTGTCCATACGTGGTCGTTCCTGGGTGAGACTGACTTCAGCAGCTGAGCTGCCCGCAGATTGTTGTCATTTTGTCTTTCTCAGATTACTCTGTTACACCTATGTTAAACACACGCTACAATGAGTAAGGGTGTATAGAGGCGCGTGCTCTGTGCAGTGGAACTGCAGCCTCGTGGTGTGTTTGTGACTGCAGTTATTGCAGTTATTGCGTGGTGTGTTTGTGGTTGCAGTTATTACTGGGCTGGTTGTTTAGAACTGGAAACAAACAGAAGGAGAAGTGGCAGGCTGAAGGTAATCTGGCTAACAAAATATTAATTTCTTTGTACCCACGTCAGTTTTCAAAAGTCTTTTTAAACATTTTGCTTTACTGCTGAGTGTTCTGCTCCTGACGTATTTCTTCTACAGTGTATGAAAAATACTTCTTTTATTAATAGAAAGAAAGCTACACAAAGCACTACAAACTCACTTTTCAAATAAGGCCATTGAAACCCATGCAAAAATAATGAAAAAATGACCTAATAAGATAATATGTGTGAAGAATGAAATGTATGCTCTGCCCTCTCTTGGTCCGCTCCTCTCCCCCTTCCCCTTGGTCGCGCGCAGCCAAAGCCTGCGGAACCCGGCCATTTTGCATCACGTCTGCTCTAATGTTTGTGCATTATTTTTTTCCCTTCTGTTTCTGTTCCTTTGCCCTGGTCAGTTTTCTCTCCTGCAGACGGCCTTGTTCTTGCGGCTGTTCCAAGTAACACTTGCGGGTTTTCCAGCGCGCGGTGATCCCCTGGCGGAGGCGCTGCCCCGAAGGCGGGTTCAGGGGGGGCTCTTGCCCGAGGGGCTTCACCTGCTGAGGGGGTCGGGGACACTGTGTGGAGAGAAGAGTCACCTCCTCGCCCGGCCGGGCGGTAGGGTCACACCGATGTCTTCAGCGGGCACCGGCGGAGTTGGTCAGGCTTCTGCTGGTTCAAAAACGTCAGCTCCAGCCTTTCCTAAATGTACTTCTGTAGGGCGATCCTACAGCATCAGAAATCCTGTTGGTTTATACTGTTCAGTTTAGAAAAAGTCTAAGGCAGTCAATATTTTTTTTTTCCTTGTAGTATGCATGTGGCAAAATAATGTCTGCTTCTTTTTAAATGGGTTCTTTAGATGTGAAAGTTTTCTGCTAGGGAGGTTGTTCTGGGCTGCGTGGGTCTCGGTCGTCGCTCAAGCAGAGAGGTGACTGTCCACTCCTCACAGTAATCACTGGAAGTCATAAAGTTAAAAAGGGTTTTTAAGTTTTATTTAAGATGCTACCTTCCCTTCCTGAGACAAGAGAACATTGGCTTTAAAGCTCTTCTGTCGGTAGAAATTACAGGTTGTTAATGCTGTCTGAATACTTAAAAATATGCGTCAGTATCTGTATTAGTAGTCTACTGCAATGGTAAAAGGTATTCCCAGCAGTATGTGCCCGTACCTTCTTGAGGAACGCAAACTAAATATATGCAAAGAGAAAGATATACAAAAAATGACTGTACCACTAATACTGATTTTTGCATTTTGTCCTTTGTTTATATGAACTTTTCCACATTACCATAATTTCCTCTTATTAAAAAGTTGAAAGGAAATGCTCACAACAGATGACTAGTGAAGCAACAGCAGGATAGAGCATCAGGTCTGAGTAAGATATTCAAATGCTGCAAAATTTAAAAAAACCCTATGTATACTCCCTGTTCAGTAAATTCATGTGCTCAGTGAAGAAGTGTGTGATTATCACACAGGTCTAATAGATATACTTGTTTCTATGTAGTGAATAATGGTAGAAATGGTAAAAGCTTTATGGAAAATGTGTAAAAAGAATTTTAAAGTTAAGAGAAATCTTTGAAGCTTAGAAAAGAAACTAAATAATGTTATGGGACAGCAGGGCCAAGGGGTTTAGAATATGTAGTTTATAGTGAGATAATCAGTGTGACCTGGTTGTGACTAGTCTTGTACCGGTTCTAAACTGGTGGTTGTCTGGACTGAAAAGTCAATAATGGGCACTGGTTGCTGGTGAGTATGTTGGTAATTAAGTATTAGACGCTGATCTTCTTCTGCAGAGTTTGCAATAAAAATGATGTGGCGTGGTTTAGTGGACATCTTGGCAGTGTTAGGTTGGGCGTTGGGCTTGATGATCGCAAAGGTCCGTGCCAACCTAGACGATACTGTGGCTCTGTGTGTGAGAGTAATTGTATGCAAATGCATCGTGGTTGGATTGAGATGAACTAAGTAGAACTGGTGAATGTGGTAGACGGGATTTCGTTGCATTGTGTGCAGGCAGATGTCTGGTATGAAACCCACCACAGGTGTCGTTCAGTTAGCAATCAGTTATTGTTTGGTAATATGTATTACTGCTACTTTGGAAAAATCATATAAAGCTTGTGACTGAGTGAGAGTTTAGAGCAGGTTGGGGTTAGCTCCGAGTACTCTATGCAGATATTTAATTTCTGAGTTTTCTAGACCATGGAAGTAATTTGTTGGTATAGGTTTTTTGTTCAATCAGCCCAATCCCTGTTTCATCTAGAAACTAGCTTCTTGCATCTCTCTTTTCTGCAGACGTAGGAATACATGGCTTCTGAAAACCAGCATGTGCTAGGCTTCAAATAAAGGAGGTTAGGGCAAAAGTTACACGTGTGGAAGGGGAGTGCACAATGCCTTACACTTTGGTAGAGTTCCAGTGAAGTCGTCTTAAATAGTTCACCCATGTGAAAATTGATCAGCCATTAAAACTATTTTTGAGTGACTTCTGCCTTCCTTAATTTTTAATTTATTTCCAGATCAGTAAGTGTATCTTTTCCTCTCAGCGGTCGGGTTAAAATGAATAACTTCTCAAGATACAGCTCCAACTGCGCTGTGCGGGAGCTCTGCTGACCTTGAAGCACCTTCCTTGCCTGCGGTGAGTGGAAGGTTGGGCTGGAATAGAGTGTACGTGTTGGTGTACAGGCACAGACGCCTCGTAAAACACAAACCAACACAGGGATATACTAGTGGTGAAAAAAATCCCTATGTATTACGAGGATATGAAAAATACGTACTATTTCACTCTACTCAGTTTTTGTGTGGCCGGCTCTCTCCCCCCAGCCTGTTGAAGTATGGCAACTCACTTGGAACAACTTGTCTGTTGTCTTCAAGGTGATTCCAGATTTGGCATAATACTTCTGCAGTACTTTAGTTTAAAAAACCAAAATTTAGGAAAAGCTTCAGTAGGGAGTGCAGCATGAAGTTTAACTAGTCTAAGTTAGAAATGGCTGCACGAACACCGGCACCAAGACAGCCACTTTTAAAAATCCGTACTCTGTTTTCTCTGTAGTTTTAATACTCTTCATTGGTATTTTGAGAAAGATATTGAAAAGGATTGATATTTTATTAAGAAAAATAAGTACAAAAGGTAGAGCGCTTTATATGGAGAACAGTAGTGCTGAAAAATACAATTTTTGTGTGACAAAATAATACGGACCTGGCACTCTAAAGATTCCACCACAGTGTAAGTGCTAATCACTACAGATTGCTATTCAAATTGGGGGGGTGAGAGCAGGCAGGGGGAAAAAAAAGCCCAGCGACCCCTATACCTTCAGTAACACATTTGTAGAACTCTTTTTTTTTTTTTTTTTAATGAGAGAAAAATGGGTCTTTCACATTGAAATCAATGCCACACGTTGAACACCCAACAAAATTCTGATGGTAATGTATACAAACCCAAATACGGATTACTGTAGAAAGTCAGGATTTGATCTAATCCTTCTAGAATAACTGGCTTTAAAACCAGTAATAGTGCACATTGATCTTTTCATTACAGTCCTGCGCGTAGTAGTGCTGAGGGTAAAGGAAGGGGAGTCTGCCTGTGGGAACAGACGGTGAGACTGTGTTGTGCCCAAACTGGAAACCTCTTGCACATTGTTCCTTCACCTGTCAGTGTAATCCGGGCGGAAAAGAGTGGGGAGGAGGTATGCAGAAGAGAAATATGTCTCCTTCTATATTCCTTAACAGTAAGTGTTCCTCTTCTAGGCTTCCTTCTTCCATCAGGCGGGACTTGTCTGACAGTCTGGTGGCATTGCGTGGAAGAATCCCACCAGGAATGCAGGGTGGCGTTCTGGGACCCAGCGCAGTTCCCCCTTGGTGTTCCCGTTTGCTTACGTGAGCCCCGGCCCTCTGCTAGGGCTCTTTTTTTAACTCGAGGGTCCTAGTTTAACATTTAGTTCTGCCTTTTAGCTGTGGCGAGCCCAACAGCGCTGAGCAATTACATTTGAGATAAGGCTGTGTCTCGGCAGAGTTGATGAGCTGATCCTGATGGCAGAGCTGTTACCAACCCTAGCGCTGCGTACCTCGGGTGGAACCTGTGGGAAACTCTGGAGACAGATTTGGGAACGGCTGCTGTCTCAAATGTCTCAAACGGTGAACTCTGTGGCAGGCAGCACGCTGTCTCGGTGAAGAGTACTCTTCAGGAATTAATTCCGGAACAGGGCTTAGTACACAAGTGGTCCCTGCCACAGGTACCTCAGACGTCCCACCCACCCGCGCGCGTCTGGTGGACCAGCAGAGGAGACGGTTAGGATTTTGTTGTCTTCTATACTTTGAATTCAGATAATCCTCAGGTCTTCCCCGGAGACTTGCATAATTTCAGGGGAAGGGACGGAGCAAGTTACCGGGGATTAATGGGTCGCGCCGTCAGGGAGGCTTCCCGGGTCAGCAGGGAGAGGGGATGAGTCCTCTCTGTGTGCCCTAACGCCGAGCTGCAGAGCAACAGTGAGAGCGTCTGGCAGCTTCTCCCCCATGCTTTGGAAGAAATGAACATTCTTGAGAAATGGATTGACTTACAAAAAATAGCTCAATCTTTGGTTATGGTGATTTTTAGCATAGATGGTTCCTGTGAAGGCATAAATAGTTACTGCTCTTCCATGTGCTCAGAGCTGCTGGGCAGTTGAACGTGCTGTTGGTTTTATGTAAATAAATAGGAACACAAATTTCCGTTAAGTTGCCTGATTTCATTGGTGTGTTCTTCCTTTGCATAACCAACTGATAGCAATCATGCGAAATGGATACACACCAGCGGTGTAGCTGAGAACGGGGGTTGAAAGAATTCATTTCCTTTAAAACAGTACCATAAAACACTCTCCCTCTTTCTTGCTATTTTGAACCATTTCAAAATCAAGACAGTGCAGAACCCAAGTGATGAATTTTCTGCTGATTGTGCTGAGATATAGAAAGTAATAAAACCGGAGAAGAATCGTGTCATCTGTAAACCTGAGAAGAGAAATTTTAAAAATTATTCAGTATCTGAGCCGTGAGTCCATAAAAATTACATTACCGTGAGTTGAATATTTTTTAAAAATTCAGACCTAAAGCTGGCAGAATCACTGCATAACTTTGTTGTCATGCTGGCATTTTTTTGTTGACTAATTGTATGTGATTCAGAACTTCTCTACAGACATGTCTGGTCTAAATCGGGGGACAGAGAGAGGGCTGATCATACTGCTGCCAGCAACGTTTCATTCCAGGATCTAATCACCCTTGTAAAAAATACCTGCCTAGTTTCATAGAATCATGAATATCCCAAGTTGGAAGGGACCCATAAGGATCACTGCATCCAACTCCCTGCTCCTCGCAGGATGACCTAAACCTAAACCCTGTGGCTGAGACTGATGTCCGGATGCTCCTTGACCTCTGACAGGCTTCGTGCCGTGGCCACTTCCCTGGGGAGCCTGTTCCAGGGACCAGCCACCCTCTCGGTGAGGAACCTTTCCTAATGCCCAACCTGAACTTGCCTTGACGCAGCTTAAATTTTCCCAGTTTTAACATCCAGCCATTGGTTCATGTTCCCTATGCTTTTTTTTTTTTAAAGAACTTTTTTTTTCTCCACTGTTGTTTGGGTTTCGGTTCCTCCCTCGCTCCCCCAGTGAAGCTTCATAAATACTATAACTAAAGGCATGTCTCAATCATATTCCTGAGAGGTAGAGCAAATTTATTTAAATTTCTACAAAAACCAGTTTTGTACTTATCCTTTGATACTCAACTTTTTTCATCTCCCCATAAAAAAAACGTTGAGTGCAGTTCTGTGTAGTCCGCTGGTGTCCGTCCCGCCGCTGCAGCAGCCAGCTGCGGAGCCGTGCCCAGACTCCTCCTCGCTGCGTAGTCCTTTCCCGGGTGGCTGCGTGAGTCGCCCGGTTGCTTCGCCAGTGCCCCGTTCTGGAAAGAAGTGTGAGATTGTGTTTCTCTAGGCAGAATTTAGAAGAAAATTGCAGTTCCTTTATGAACCCCATGTTTAGCATTTTCATCCTGGTTTATGTTACCATTTCTGTGCCTCGATAATGTCATTTTCTCTGGGACACAGATTTGCAACAGACAACACAGTTCTGGCGGTGTGCTGGGGGCTGGGTGGACGTTACCAGCGCGGGACCTTCTGCCCTTCCATCGGGACCTCCTTGAAGGAAACAGAGTCTGGACATTGTACCGCTCCTGACCTGCTGCAGACTCTTTTTCCCTTAGGAATGGAAAGAAATACGATGCTAAACCCCACCTGGTAAAAAGTCTACAGTCTCCATTTGTGTTGACATTCACCCGTGCAGTCCATCGGTGATAAGAGACTTTCATCTCCCTGGACTTGTAGCTTTTAAATTGTAGAACATGAACATATTGCACAATAGAGTCATTGGGGTATCAGCTATGTGCGTTTATACCAGCCTTGGGATTAAAGTGAAAAATTCTTGAAGTGTAATATGGCAGTGGTTTACTTAAAAAAACCAAAATCAACTGTGTGTTACTCAATTGTCCTTTACAGAGTATACTGTTTGAGAAACACTTGTGTTTTACAACTTGAGGGGACGCAGCAGGTGAATTTTACTATGCTCTCAGAAAATGGTTAGCTTTTCTTAAAACCACAGTGATAAAAAAATTACCAGTTATTCACAACATCACTGTGGCTAATACTTGGCTCGTGTCAACCCTTACAATGAGAGTTTGGAAATTTGAGAGAAAAATACAGTGTCAGAGAAGTGGTTTTGCATATTGCACCTGACTGCAGGCACGTTACTATAGAGATGCTGCTAAAACTGGGTTTGTGGCATTCGCTGTTGCTTAGAAAACTCCTAAGTCTTTGGAAGTAATTTACAGGAAAACGATGCATTTCAGAGGTTCCATACCTTAGTGCCATACCATAATGCTGGAACTATTTGCAGCCAGCAATAATACTGTGTTATCGGATCTGACGATATCTCATGGCACGTTGAGCTGTGGCTAGGGTGCCTGAGATGGTATTTCTGGAATCCAGATACAGCTGCCACCGTGGTCTTCTCCACTAGAGGTGCACGAATGGATCGTGTGGCCGGACTAAAGGAATAGCGTGTGCACGGAGTCCACCTTGACGGGCCATCTGTGGAGTTCACTTACTTACTTCTGCTGGTGCTTTTAGCTCATTGCTGTCACACTGGCAGTTCCAGAAAATCGGGTTCGATTCGTGCGGTGATTAACCGGGACAGTCTGGAGCAGGTCCCGCTGCAGACAAGGCGCCGTGAGGAGCCCAGCGGCGCTCCCGTCTCCGGGGCAAGCGGGAGTTGGAGCCGTGCAGCCGCGGGCTGCTCCGCCGGCGCTGGGTAGGACAGGGCTCGCGTTCCGGCCAGCAGAGCTCGGTGCTCTCGTGTAGCCGCATCCAGGGGTTACGTGTCAGCGCTACACTGTTAACCTCAGAGCGCCAGAGCTTGCTCATTGTGGGATATAACAAAAACTAGCAGAACAATGCGGCGTTCTTATAGAAGTCATACGCAATCGTACAAATAAAGGTACATTAAATCTAGGATTTGTCTTGAGTCTGTCGTTGCGATTGCCTCTTTACCTTACGTTTGCTTTTTAAAAATGTAAACTCTTAGAGCTGGAAAAGAATTTTTGAGAAGGTTTTCATAGCTGTGTATGCATTGAAATTTTTCTGTGCTTTTATTTTTTCTTTAAAAGTAGAGCATATTCAATAAGAACAATCCTGAAGTCTGTTCTTAAGCTTTATTCAGGTAAAGTCAAGTGAGTTTCAAAATGTCACATAAAAAAAGTGAGTATGTATTGCCTAAATAGGACAGGCCTTGGATCGTAGAATTTTGCAGAGAAATAAAGACATTGTCCTCAATCACAAACACCGGTTTTAGCCAACTGTTAATGTTAGTAGCAGCCTTTGGTGTAAGAAAGCAGAGTTCTGGGCTGGATGCTGATGATTAGAAATAAAATTAAAAAACCCCCCCAGCTGTACAAAAAACCCCAAACCCTAAGCAGTTTTCCTTGGAGAGAAGATGTTTTCACCTAACAGGAACTATTTCTTATTTTTCTTCCCCTTTGGGACTCTCTCCTGCTCTGGTTCAAATCGTGTAGCTTCATTGCATTACATTTCCATTATGCCAGTTTAATATAAAAAAGATTTGATCTCTAGAGCAACCAGTGTACAACCCAGTTGGTGCGTGTGTTTCCTTCCTTGATCCATGAATTTTGCTTATTATATTAGCCTTTGCCTGGAGGATTTCAGATACATGTTGATGTCAAATGCCTGTCCAGAAGTGACTGTCAGGAGAAATAAATACTTTCAGAGTGATTGACGTGGGGGAGTAAATGTACAGATAATAAGCAAGTCAGCAACATACAATTTTATTTTCAGATAAATGGCCTGAAATTGGTGACTTGCCCTCCCTGGGAGATCAAAAGGGATCATAAGATTTAGGGAGTGGGAAATACAGAGTGCTTTTTTGCTCCAGGTGACGTTGGAACTTCTCGGGTTGTAAGCAGGCACGGTGGTCTTTACATTTAGTCCTCAGCAGGAATATTTGATGACACATTTTCTGAGATTTGGAACACTTTATTGGAAGATTCTTATCATAAATCTTGTCTCAGGGTTTCTGAAGGTTAAGATATTTTAAACACTGGTAAAGGCTGATGAGGTTAATGTAAGATGAGGGCCTAGGAGAGATCTGGGTTACCACAAGATTAAAGATTCCAGACAGCTTGTGATAAATTAAAATTTACAGAGAAGATTTCTCTTTCATTTCACTTCAGTGAAGCAGCAAGAGTAAAGCAAAGGAATTTTTCCTTGTGAACATCTGCACGAGCAACCCACGCCTGTACATAGTACCCTTTAAAATGTACCAGTTGGCAGCCACTTCGAAAGTCCTTTTTCATTTACATTACCGAATTTAGTTCATAAGGGGTATAAAGAATTCAAATGATGGTCGTATCTCCAGCATTTGTGAGTGAGCCATGGGACACCAGGATCTGGTGGCTCCTGTCAGCGTAGTGAGCGGTGACGGTGTCTCTGCTGGTCACACAGGTTAATGCGAGTCAAACATCAGTGGTTCTTCCGCAGCCTCTTTTCCTGTTTGTCTTCTAATGTGTATCTCAAAGGAGAATTGGTTTTGCTTTTTTTCTCATCATGAGAGCCTGGGATGTCTCCGTTAGGCATTTTCATGGTAATAATAAGCAACCAGGTGTTTGCCATGTTATGACACTGGCAAACCATTTTTGTGGTGGAGCAGCATCAGCTTGTAACGGTGGTAGCCCTTAAGTGGGATTATCACGTGCCTTTGGCTGTTGAATACTTGATGATATGTGTGATATGTTTCTTTGCAAATTGTTCTCATGTAAATTAGCTCGAGATAAAAATTGCACTTATCACTAAACCACGAGGGCCAGATTCTATTTTTTATTACTAAATCATCTTGCGTAGTTGTTATAATGATGAATAATTGGGACCAGTAGCAGTACAGGCTTTGGGGAATTTGGTCTTTAACAAAGTATGGAAACAAATGCATTTCTTAAATATTTTATGGAAAAATCTGAATGCCACCATGGTCCTCAAAATAGCACCTAGGGGAAAAAAAGAATCCCCGATTCACATCTCTCTTATATACATTTTCTGCTTTTCAAATTGTCTTCTATATTTTCCCCATGAAATTATAAAGTACAATCAAATTTGGGAGTTCTTGGCTTCACTAAGGCACACGAAGTTGCCTCATATTTCCAGACGTTGCCTTCCAGTGTTGGGGTGCTTTACTGTAAGCATTTGGATACTCGGGCATCTGGGAACTAGTGGTACATGAAAAGTGAAATAAACTCCAGCGTAAGGAGGGATGTTGATTGCTCTGGCTCTTCAAGATGGTTTTAATATTTGTTACATGCAAGGTAGACTGAAATGATGTTTCATCCAGTTTGCTGAAAAGCGAAACACCAAGCTGGGAGGGGTGGCTGACACCCCGGAAGGCTGAGCTGCCGATCAGCGGGACCTGGACAGGCTGGAGAGTTGGGCAGAGAGAAACCGTATGAAGTTCATCACGGGCAAGTGCAGGGTCCTGCCCCTGGGGAGGAACAAACCCCGCAACAGGACAGGTTGGGGTGACCTGCTGGGAAGCAGCTCTGCAGAGAGGGACCTGGGAGTCCTGGTGGCCAACTGGGTGACCATGAGCCAGCACTGTGCCCTGGTGGCCAAGAAGGCCAGTGGCATCCTGGGGGGCATCAAGAGGAGCGTGGCCAGCAGGTGGAGGGGGGTCATCCTGCCCCTCTGCTCTGCCCTGGGGAGGCCACAGCTGGAGTCCTGGGTCCAGTGCTGGGCTCCCCAGTTCCAGAAGGACAGGGAACTGCTGGAGAGGGGACAGCAAAGGGCCACGAAGATGATTCAGGGCTGGAGCATCTCTCTGGTGAGGAGAGGCTGAGGGAGTTGGGTCTCTTCAGCCTGGAGAAGAGCAGGCTGAGGGGGGTCTCACCAATGTCCACGAACACTGACAGGGAGGGGGCCGGGAGGAGGGGGCCAGGCTTTTGTCAGTGGTGCCCAGGGACAGGGCACGGGGCAATGGGGATAAAATCCAATATAGGAAGTTCCATCTGACCATGAGGAGGAACTCCACCCCTGCCCTGGGCAGCCTCTGCCAGCACTTGACAACCCTTTTGGTGAAGAAATGTTTCCTCATATCCAATCTAACCCTCCCCTGGGGCAGCTTGAGGCTGTTTCCTCTTGTCCCATCGCCTGTTCCTTGGGAGAAGAGACCGACCCCCCTGGCTGCCCCCTCCTCTCAGGCAGTTGCAGGGAGCGAGAAGGTCTCCCCTCCGCCTCCTCTTCTCCAGGCGGAACAACCCCAGGTCCCTCAGCGGCTCCTCAGGAGACTTGTGCTCCAGACCCCTCCCCAGCTCCGTGCCCTTCTCTGGACACGCTCCAGCCCCTCCATGTCTTTATTGGCGTGAGGGGCCCAAAACTGACCCCAGGATTCGAGGTGGGGCCTCCCCAGTGCCCAGCACAGGGGGACGGTCACTGCCCCAGTCCTGCTGGCCACACCACTGCTGACAGGGGCCATGGCCGTGCCCCTCGCCTGGCCCAGCTGGCCCTGGTGCATACGCGATGGCTCTGCCGACGTCGGGATTTCAGCCGGTGCGCTCTGCTGTCTCGCAGCGCCGCGGCTTTACCGACGGGGCCACGGTGAGCTCGGCTGCCACGGC
Source organism: Chionis minor (assembly GCA_013398295.1). Taxonomy (NCBI): domain Eukaryota; kingdom Metazoa; phylum Chordata; class Aves; order Charadriiformes; family Chionidae; genus Chionis; species Chionis minor. The sequence goes on from VZSF01005155.1 coordinate 349,222, forward strand.
ATCGCACGGAACGGGGGCACCCGCGCTGCCGGCTCCCAGCACCGCCCTCGGTGCGTTTCCTGGCCCGTGTCCTCTCCCGGCACATCCATGCCTCTTGCAGCGCGATCCAGCCCGGTGCGTGTTAGTCGCCTGGAAAGCAGTAAGGCAAGGTAAGTACAGCAATAAAGGGAGCGGATGGGTTTGGCAGTGGCAGGTTGGTGGAGTCTCGGTAAATCTGTGACTAACGAGCGCGTCCCCCTCCGTCCCCGCGCGCTTCCCGGTTTGTGGGCAGCTCCTCCCGAGGCAGAGGAGTTGGGTGCTTCTCTCCGCCGCGGCTCCTCGGGGCGCCTGCTCGGTGCCCCAGCCCCAGAACAAACGATTCCCTGTCCTCGTGCCGCGAGGATTTATGTGGGATAACCTTCGGATTTATATGGGACAACCTTCCCCAGCTTGAACAATGCGGCAGTCGCTTGTAACTCAGCATGATTAATTTACACTTTTGTTTGATTTATTGGTTGTAATTTGTCTGTGAGCAGTTTTTCATGCGTATCCATTAGATAAATTCTGACAAACGGACCCTGTTGTGTATCTTTTTTTTTTTTCTGATTGGTTCAGAATAATATTTTAGAAATAGAAACAGCATTGCATATACAACCATAAATTTGAAATTCTCTTTTTAATACCACCCTTTGATAAAGACGGTGAATTTGCTTTGCAGAGTTTCTGCTAGAGCTCAGCCAGTCTTTTAACCTCAGAGAACGTAGGCTTGTGCCCCCAGAGCCCCGCCGGCGCTGGGCCACAGCTCAAAGCAGAGGGAAAAGTTTGAGAAACCCCGGGTGAGAATTCTTAAATTCTTAAAAGGATATTTTTATCTTCTGCCATTTTCTGTGGCTTTCCCTGGGGTGAATGATCTTTGCAGGGGTAGGTTTTCTCCTCCATTTTCTCTTAGCAGTCGATGTACACTTATACTTCTTTTAGTACAATTTTTTAAATAGAGCTGCTGATGATATTCTATTAAAAATAATACTAAAATTTCTCCTAAATTGAAACAGGAATACTTTACTTTGACAAATGAATTTTTTTTTATTTAAGCAAGTGCTGTATATATTGAGCTGGAAACAATCCAGACAGGAGATTGACTGCGCAGAATAACTGTAGTCCAGTAGGATATGTTTAATTGAGTTTTTCAACAGAATTTTGGATGTGGTAGAAGTGTTCGAGCTTTATCTCCCTCCTGTTTTGCCATTTTCAAGACAGCAGTCAGGCTTTTCCGTGATGGAATGACTGTAGTTGGAAGAGCGGTGCTGTGCCCTGCCCGCGCAGCCGAGGATCCTGGAAGTCCGGAGCAATCTGTCTGCCCTGGGTCTGAGCACCCTCATCTGTCGTTGCTGCACCAATGGATGTGTCACCTCCGGAAACGGCTCCCTCCTCGCGTTCGCTTGAAAACCACTCCAGTATCACTGTTCCCATGGAATGCTGGAATGGTTTGAGGATTCTTGTCAGCCAGAAGAATAGCATAGTTAGACCACTATGACTGGTCTAAGATTAGACCAATAAGGATAAGATTTCTTGTTATGTTTAAGGTGCAAATTTCAGTTATCCAAACCAAAATAAAAATAAAAAACAGGTTTGGGTGGGGTTTTCACCCCAATAACAAATATTTAACGTTACCTCAGCAGATGTAAATTACTGTTGTTCCACTGCCGTGAATGGTGTTCCACTAAGTCACAACAGCTGGGAAACTTCCTCAGGATTTGAGGAATAGCAGAGGACACCCTTCACTGCATCTTAGAAACTGCAGTTGATCTGATGTTTTACAGACAGCTTAATAAACCCGATAAATACGTTGCTCTGAATAAAAATGCTAAAGTATTACTTAAGCTGTCTTCATAAAAGCTTGCGGTAATTCATACAACTGGGACTTGATAAAAAAGAGCATCCGAAAAAGGAGCTATCTGCTAATTCTGCGTCACGCCACGTGGTGCTGATGGAACGCCAGAGCAGCGCAGGCTGGTCCGCACAGCGCCGGGAGGACACGGACTACAGCCATGTTCTCCCTTTGAGGAGACTGCGCGTGGCACACGCTCACACGAAATGAAGTGGCGAACAGCTCTTCTGCGGGGGATTTTTATCTTCTCTCCTGTCTATAACAAAGTTTTTAACCTGCTGTACTCCAGGTTCTTGGCATTTGTACAGACACCTTGTAGTCTGAAATATGGTTGCTCTTCAGGAGGAAGCGTTAATGGGCGCATCAGTGAGACTGGATAGAGGGAAATCAAGGGAAGGAGAGCGGCCGTTAGAAAAGTGGTAAAAATCCCTCCAGTTGTCAATCGTTATTAAACACCTTCTCGATGTGGAGATGTTGGGAGTTTCCGTACGTGCCCGTGTCACTCGGTGCAGATATGCTCCGCAGGAGTCGTTTTCCTGATTTTTGCTCTTGAGCATCTTCACCAGTGCTTGTAACGCTGATCCGTCGGTTTAGGCCTGAGGCAGAGTTTTGTGTGGGATATGAGAATTCAGTTTTGCCTCTCTGTTTTTTGTGAGTTTTGTTACGGCTTGGTAAAACGGAGTGGGAGTGAAGTGCCCGGGCACACCGCGGCGCTGACTCTGAGGACTGTTGAGATGCCTCAGCAAAATCGCAGGTGGCAATTCTGCAGGATCTCAGAATCTCCTAGTTCAGTAGGAATTTGGCAGCTAATTTAGCAAGGTCTCTCCCGAAGTGCTGTTTGAGGAAGTCAGGCAAAATTGAAAGGCAGTGAAATAATAGGAAGTTTGTGGCCTTAATTTTTTTGGTGAAACTGTTTATCTGTTGTTGACAGGTAATAAAACGTTTTGAAATCTTCCTCTCTCCTTCCCCTCCCCATCCCAGCCTAAAATGACAAACTCTCCCAAGTTAATTAGCAGTAGGTATACTGGTGAATTTGAACTCTAAGAAGATCAAGCATGGCCTTTCAAAGACACGTGTGTATCTTCTGCTGGGCTTGGTGTTCCATCACAGTATCGAACTGAAACCCCGATGACTTACTTCTCGCTTGCGCGTTGCGTTCCGGAAGCGCGGATGGTTCCCCAGCAGTGCGAACGCAGCAGGCAGCGCTGTGCCAGCTCCTGCCCCGGCCGGCGGCGCCGTTATGCCCTGACTCCACGCGGACGGACGGACTCATCCCGGCTCTAGCGGGGTCACGTAGGTCAGGACGGATGGGTGGTCGTGTTTGTGAAGAACCGGACGGAGACTCAGTAGGTCCCTCTTCACTCACTGGTGCTGTCCTGGGTAACCTAATTTTTCCCATATTTCATTTTCGCATTTCTGAAATTGTACTTCATCCTTCTTGTCTGTTCAGAGCCAAATGGGAGGTGACCATCGTTTGGCCGCAAAATTTTTGCTTGCAGTCTTCCTTTCACTGGGATTTGGGCTTGGGCTCATTTTGATCTTGAGCCTCACCTGATTTTATTTATTGCTGTATTTATTTCCCCCCTGCAGTTATTTTTTTCTTGTTCCAATGGCTATATAATAAACTATGTTGTTTGGTTGAAAGCTGTTTTGCTTTCATATATTGCTTCAGATGACATAGGTGAGATCTAACCAGTACTGCAGCGAGCTGAGGCTCGTTGAGAACACTGGCTGTTCTTAAGCCTGTCGTGCTGGTTACCATAACTGCAAACCATTGCCTGGTCCAGAAGGTCTCTTTGCAAATGATCTAAAGACTGTGTTATCCTACGGTTGAAGGAAGCAGCCGTCGTCTGTGCTATGTCTTTGTAAGGGAGTGAAAATCAATGCGGAGTGTGTAATTAATTTATGAACTGTGTCTGCAGCACAGGACGTTTGTCTTGCGTTAAGTTTTACCTTAACACTGCCCGAGCTGGGAGGTCTGGATGGCTTGCGCTGCTGCTGCACCGAGTTTTCCAGAGCAGTGGGCTCTGTTTCATCAGGGACGATATCCCTTGCCCTTTTCCAGAGGGTACGTGTGTTCAGGATAAAGATATTGGAAGAATAGTTATTAGGACTGCAGAGAGGAGAGGCTGGGAGTTCCAGCCCAGGGAGCCGGTTTATCTACGAAGCTGCCAGCGGGGCAGGTAGTTTCACGGGGGCGCGTGTCCCTCGTAGCCCAGCGGCGGCGCGGCGCAGGGCGTCTCTCCGGGGTGTTGCAAGGCTGCTTCTGGCAAGGCAGTACCACGAACATCTGGCCTGGAATTCTTTCCAGTTGCTGGGAGAGAACAGTGTTTTCTCCTGTGCGCGGAAAAAAACCAAAGTTCTGTAGAATCCCAAGACTTCCAGTAAAGGAGAAAAATTATATCCTATGCAGATTTTGCTGTTGATAGTGTGTTTTATTTTTCCTTATTCCCTTTGGTAGAAATGGTAGAAATTGTACACAAAAACTTCTACTTTGAAAATTATTGAGTTCCCCTGTCTATCTCCCACAGCACATGCATTCAGCTTTACAACAGTGGCCCTTTCCTTTGCCAATCACAGTGTGGTTTTAACAAAGAAAATATTTGGATTGTTTTGATATTTGTCCAGGAGGGCATTTTATTGACCTTTGGAAAGCATGTAAATTATTAAAGCCACCCCTGAAACTCTGCAGTTGAATGGGACTTCTAATCCTTGTTTGAAAACATAAATTATTCATTGTAGGATTTAATTTAAAAGTTGGCTGCGTGGTTCCTATGGTTGTTTACATTCCATTCTGGTGAAATTGAAAGCGCAAATGAATTCTGCTAGGTTTTGTTAGAGACCTTGTGACTCGGTATATCTGAAGGTTGTCTTTCTATTCCTTTAAATGTATAATCCCTTTGGTTTTGCTCCCTGTATCAAAATAAAATATAGATAAAAAGAGAAAGCTGCCAAGTGCCGTCAGCGGAAGCCTCGCGCTCCGCGCTGCCGTCCATTCACTCTGGCCGCAGCTGGCTCTCGGAGGAGCAACATCCAGGGAAAATTGGTGTCTGAGGTGGCAGTACTATTATTGCAGTATATTGTGTTTCCTTGTGAGCAAGAAATGAACTGATGTGCTTAGGCCCTGACAATTTAGAGACACTGAACGTATAAACCATCCTCTGAAATAGGAATAATAGCATTTGTGGGCTCAGTGAATTTTGTTGGGATAATTTTATCCAGCGTAAATGCCCTGCTCCCTTATCTCTATTCTATTCTAATGACTTAGGAACATTATAGCTATAGTTTAACGCTGAATTTACTGAAACAAGCGAGCAGTGTATCTTCTCTGTTACGCTCTGGGGTGTAAGAGAGCAAACTGGAGCTTGGTCCCTCCCCAGCGCCCAGAGGTGGACGAGAGCCGTGACACTCGTAGAACAGTTTCCTAGTGACTGTTAGAGCAAAGGGGAGAGGGGTTAGGGAGCTGTTTGGCCGAGCTCTCCGTTTCTTTGTGTCTTCTAGAAAAAAAACATCAGGGAAAAATGAGCAGAAAAGCCCAGGACAGAGTGAAAATGCAGAGTACAGGAGCATGGCGTCCCAACCCAAGAATGTGCCTTTGTTAACCTCAGAGCAAGTGAACGTAAAGAGCGCGGAAATTAAGGAGGATATGCTGTGTGAAATGTGGAGCTTGTTTCCCTGACTCCTTTTAAAAATTTCATAAACTGTTATATGGGTTTTTTATTGCTATAGGAATATTTTAAGTAGGCAGGGCTGTATTACCCCCCTTCAGGGTATTTTTTTAAAATAGTATTTAACCCCCTTATTCCTGTGAAAATCCCACACCTCAGACACAGCTGGTCTGGAGAGCAGAACAGGCTGTGTGCCATGAGTACGTAGGATTAGGGAGCCGAGAGCGGCTCCGCGCAGGCTGGGCGACAGAAGAGCGCGACGCAGGGATCCGTGTGTAAGTCCAGTGCAGAGGGACTGAGATGTGAGAGTTTTGTGGGAATCTACAGAAAATTGGTCGAAGCAGCCGCTATTCTGTGTTTAGCTTTGTTCAGCTGAGGTCAGAATTCGGCGTGCTGCTGGCTGCGTTGTTCCCTCCGAGTTCGCTGCCGTCTGCCGTGAGCTCCTGCCGGTGGGTTGGGGCACAAGTTTCCACACCCGCCGCTTCTGCAGCGCGGTGTTACGGCACCGCGTTGTGTCACCGCCCGGTTTCAGGTCGCTGCTTCCCTTTGCTCATCCATACGCCAGGATGTTTTTGTTTGCCTCAAAGCCTTTCCTCCTTTGTAAAAGGCAGCACTTCAGAAGAAAGTTTATTCAAAGTTTATTAAAATTATCATTCAGCTGGAACAATCAAAAATTTGTGATTGAGGCGTCAGCGCGGGGAACCCTGTGGGATTGTCCCATGTGTCAGCGAGTCTGAGAACTAACGGAGCTTCTGGGGGTTTGGTTTGATGCTTCAGCAAAACGGGGCGTAAGCGAACGCTTCTGGGAAACTTTCAGGAACTTAGTGCAGGTCTTGTCTCCTCTAAGAGACGTAACTTTTTTAATAAATATGATATTCAGCTTTATTTTCCAGAAAGATACATCCACTGTGTGCAGCATCTCCCTCCACAGCCACACTAATGATATTTACCTTTTGCAGTGTTCAGGAACTGACAGAAAATGTAATTTTCTTCCCTACAGGATTTTTGTCAATTTCAGAGAGATGCGCTTAAGTAGCTTTGCATGGGGAGAAAAGAAGGAAAAAAGATGTCTGCCCTTAAACAATAGGTTCCGAAAGGACTTGATGGAAAATTGTGAAATAAAATGTCAGCGTTGGAACGGAAGGTGAGTGCCTTTGGGGGGTGGGTTTGTTTTTGTTGAACCTTTTGGAGGCGAGTTCTTGGTTCTGTCGAATATCACAAATGAATTCTGCATATGTGGGAAAAGAGTTCCTTTTCTCTATTTGTTGTCTAATGCCTTTTCCTGACTGCCTTTACCACAATATTCCATAATCTCCAGCAGTTTGTCTTCGCTGACTGAAGACTGTCAAATCGTAGTCTTTAATATTGTTTGGTGTTTGGTCTTTTTTTTTTTTTTTTCCCCTCCCCTGTATCCTTCTGATTCCACCATGTAGAACATGCCTTTGCCGATGGTTTTGTGTCATGTCTGAAGGAATCCCAGTAATTCCTTCAGTATATTCTTCTAGCTGCTCCATAAAGTGGATTATATCGTTCCGTGTAGTTCCAAGCTTCGGCCTGTCAACATACAGCTTTGCTGCTGGGGGGTGCTGCCATTTGAGTTCTTAGTTTCCCCCTCTCAAACTCATTTGCGTAGAACAGGATGAGGAATGCTCTCCTTTCCTGCGGTTATAGCCACGTTGGGTTCTCTAGGCAAAACCTGAGCTGACATCAAAAGGCAGCTCACGCACCGAGTAACTCGCCCGTCTCCCCGACGTCGGCGTGTGTGTGGCCTGGGCACTGGGGGCATTTCCACTCTCGGCACAAAACACCCTCTGAGGTTTGATATTATACCCCTGGGATCGGCAGAGGACTTCCACACTGAGCACGTGCTGTGAGCCCTTTACATTCTGAAAACAAGGGAAGTTTTGTGGATTTTCTGGCTTTCAGACCGTACTTGTGGAACAGTCTCTGTTGGAGAATAGCGCAGGTGCTCCCTTAGGACTGGGCTTGTGGCCGAGTTCCCAGGAAGCCACCTCAGAAGAGAGGAACCTCAGAGCAGCAGTTCCAGGTCAGACAAGTCGTTCTCTGGCCCGTGTCCTTCGGCTGGTGGCGGGTGCCCGGGGAGCGGGCAGGGTCCGAGCAGCAGCCGGTGACCTGGGCTCAGCGCTTCCCAACCAAAGGCAGTTTCCTTCCGCTGAAGGGCGGCGTTTGTCCGTCTGTCCAGCTGTTCCCGTTTGGACCTTTCGAGGCTTCTCACCTTGGCGGTGCCCTTCGGTGGGGGCTGCAGAAAGAAGCCCTGAGTGCTGGGTCAGCCCCAGCTCGGGCTCGGGTGCACGCGGGATGGTGTGACAAACTGTCGATGTCCTGACACTCCTGGCTTCTCGCCTGGTAGCATTTCCGTCTGTCAGGGACACTCGCCAGTTACACATCAGGCTTTTCCCTGATTTACTGTAAATGTGCATGATGATCATACTCTTTCTTCCATTAGTGTCTTAGGTCTTGTACGTTTAACTGGCATGAACGTTTCTGAGCACAACTACACAAATGTTTTTGGTCACACCTTTGGGGGGGGGGGGGGGGAGAGTGTTTTATCTGGGCTGAAGTATTAGTATATCTGCTTTGACCCAGGTTTTCACCCGAAGGCTTTTGAGGCTTTCAGTGAACTCTGAAGAGAGAACGGGATGGGGGCTTACTGGGAAACAGGTCGGTTTTTTTTTATTTTAGGGGTTTTTTTATTATGTAAAGGTGGACAAGTACATATAGTCCAAATCTGCTGTGAAAGAAAAGCAAGTTAGGAATATCTTACCGCTGCCGCAGGGCTGTTTGTTTTTATTTAACCAGATGGTTGCAGTGCTTCTGACTGAGTGCTCGTGTCTCCTTCCCTACACGCTTCTAACAAGGCATATTTTGAAATGCTTATTTTGTTGTCGGAATTGTGCTCCCCTCTGTGCCTTTCAGAACGAGTACAGATGAGAAGGACTTTATGCAATTCTTTAGTCTTCCCTTTTGATCCTTAAGTAGATGATACTAATACTACTAAAAGACGTACAGTACAAGAAGAATTTTCATCCTCCTTTGGTTGACATAAACCTCATGCACACTACTCATTTTCCTGATGCACTGTTTTGTGTACCTCAGAGGATTTCTCAGTGCGTTCTGGGGTCCTTTCAGTAATGGTACGTTTGCGGGGTCAGAGGAATCTCTTCTCTGAGTTTTTCTGTCTGGGGGAAAGGAGCCGTCCAGTAATACAGAAACAGCAGTTCTTGCCTCCGGGAAATAGGATTGCTGAAGCATACAAGGGAAGGAAAGCATCAATCGGGTCCCAAAAGCTGGGGTAAAAGGTCAATTTCGGGTTACACTGGGTAGATTATGATCAGTTTATTACTGCAGAGAAGGGCCATGTATTTACAAGGAACAGCCGAAACCCCAGAACAAACGCAGGAGGAGAATGCGTTGATTCGCAGTGCAAACAAGCAGCTACAGGAATGACTCAAAACAGAGCTCGGAGTCTAACGCCGATCCCCAAAAGGTGCGAGCAAACATTGAAGCCAGGCTGCTGGAGCGCTGCGGGCAGCGTTAGTGGTGTTCCAGTGGGTGGCTGTTGGAGACCAGGAGGAGTGGATGAGGCACGGCTTGTGTCCCCGAGTCCCGGTGCGGAAGGGTGCAGGAAGGATTTTGGAAGCGCCCGGGAGTGGTTTTGCACGGCACAGTGAGTGATGGGGATGGAAGGGCTGACTGACAGCGGGTCTGGTCCGTGGAGAACGGGTGCCGCTGCGCCCCGGCGGGGGGTGGGCGCCTGTCACACGCCGTGTCCCCCGCCGGGGCGCCCTGGGGCACGCGGGAGCCCTCACGTAGCGCCCTCGGACACCGCTTTGCCGTGCGTTTCCAGGGCACCGTCGCTGAAGAAGGAATGGGGATTCTGGCGAGCATGCTGTCGGTAGCGGGGGGGTGTTTGTGACTCGGCTGGTGCAGCTGTAGTCACCGGCCCCCAGCGCTCGTTAGGGCGTTCCCAACGTTCCCAGACGGCAAAGCCCTCTCAGCACCGACTCTCACCACGGCGTGACTCCCGCTGCAGAACTGGCTTCTGCAAACCTCACGTCAAAGCAGAGAAGGCGGCATCGATGTGACCATTTCACTGTCAAGGGCACTGAGGCAGAGGGTGCTCGGAGGGGACGGCGGACACGGGTCTGTCTTTACGCTTCTGGGTGCCAGAAGGTCTGAGCTGCTGTCAGAGGCTTCGCGGCAAGAAAGGTCGCTTAAACAAGGATAACTTCTGAAGGGGTTGCATTAACTCACACTTCTGTACACCTTGTTCTGCGTTGCTGGGGTGTGAAAGCTGCAGACTAAGTTTGTAACAGAAATCACGCATGGAATGTTTCACTTGGTAAACAGGAGATCTGGATTCTATTCACTTTTTCATGTCAGCTTCGGAATTGCCTTCAAGTCTGTGCTGACTTGCAGTAGCATCACTTTATAAATTCTGTCTATGAAGAGTTTCTATTTCAGTAGTATGTGTGGAAAACGGAATAAAGTTGTCACAATTTTTTTTTTCTCAGATTTTAGATCTGCAGGGTTTTTTTCTCACTTATCAAATTCAGCAAGGATCTGAGGCTCATGCTGCCTCACAGTTGGATCTATCATCATTGCTGGTGAGGAGTGGTTCTGCCGTCAGGACTTGGGTGATGAGTCTGTTTGTGACATGGAGGCAGCACCGAGGCTGCGTCGCTGGCTGCGCTACAGCTCGCCCGCTGCTGGGAAGGAAGCAGGTACCTCCAGGTCTCATGGCGTGCGGGTGTACAGGCATATAAAACGTTTGTCAGATGGCATCCTGTTTGAAAATTGCTAGAAACCATCTCAAACATATGTGATCAGGTGCTTAACCAAATGGGTATAATTTTCGGTAAGGTTGAAGTGTACTTTGGCAGTAGAATTTAGACTGTTTTCTACAGGAATGGTTCTGAAATCTGTTGCTGACTCCCTGGTCACATCGATAGAAACACAACAGGGAGAGTATGGCAGGCGTGAGTCTGAAGGTTTTTATAGAGACTGCATGCTTTGACACCCTTCCATTTTTCAAAACAGTTAGAATTTAATTTTTTGTTTTGGAGTCAAGTGAAAGCAGAGTACAAAAACTGCCTGTGTGCAAAATATTTGCTTTTATACTTTGAAAGCTCCAAATTTGAAGCCCAATTGTGGGGTTTTGTTTTCCTTTCTTTTAAGGCCACACGACTGGTTCTGTAATGGATTCTTCATAGTTACGTTAAAACGATGTTTTAGCAGATTTGAATGCATGTTGAAGTAATTTAGTTTCTCTTGTTTCTTTATTTATGTAAATGAAATTAAGATATTATATTCTTTAATACTTCTCTTGCCTTCAGGTTTGATTTTTTTTGTCTTTTTTTTCTTTTTCTCATTGATGAGCTAACATGAAGTAGACACTAAATGCAATGTGAGCAGAGGTCACCAAGTAGGAATTTCTAGGTTATGTTCAGCTACGGTCATGACTTTATCACCCACGACGCTGCATTTGCAGACATGAAGGCGTAGGATCAACGGCAGATTTTTAAATCTGACTTTGATTTTGGGATTGGGCAATTTTGGTAATGTGAATTGTTGCACCTTTTACCCTTGTGTTGTATATTCTCCTGTACCAGAGAAAGCAGAAGCACTCGGATCTAGTATGTATTCCGTATGGATAGCTTGGTGGTTAATGTGGCATATGTCAGAAAAGTGTATGACGTTGTATGGCTCGTTCTAAAAAGAACAGAATGTTGCGTGGTTGAGACGTGTGTTTTGGGAAAACAAAGTCACGAGTATCAAGGTCGACATGTGAGTAGCTGGTAGAAGCCAAGCAAACCCCTGACCTGCAGCACGTAACGGAAAGGAAAGTCTGTGGTGTTGTTCTAACCTGTAGGAGGCAGAACGTGCAGGTAAAAGATGCCCTGGAAAAATCTTATCTTAAATCAGTGACAAGACTGGCGGAGCCAGAAGGATTGATGTAGGCTTTGCCAAAATCGTGAAGAAGCAGATTGTCCCACTTTGCACACTGAATGAATTTTGATTGATTCCAGTTAAGAATTGCTCCACACCTGGAGTAAGGATGATTAGAATTTGTGCTTCATGAGGGGAGTATTGATTTCCTAGGGGAAAAAAAAAAGTGTTTGTTTACTGAGTGCGTGTGGAGGTAAGCTGGTACCACTGGCAATAAAGATACAGAAGGTTGCACGCTTGGGGAGTGTGATGAGACTAACTACTGCTAGAAGTTCCCTGGTGGAATATACTGTTTCCCAATTAGAATACTTTCCTACATCATTATCTAGAAAATGTGAGTAGTATTGTGTGTATCATATTGCTTTTATCATTAGAGTGTTGGTATTTAGGGGAGAGGTAAGTTGTATGTCTGTAAGCACTGCGCACTTTTATTGCATATTTTATTCTTAGGCAGTTTTGCACTCATGGGTGCAATCACATATTTTGTCTTTTTGTACTATTAGATTATGTAAAAAGATGAAAGATCTATTTTATGGATCTATAAATGGACTTGAAAAATATATTTTTTACTGCTCTAATGATACATAGCATCAGATACATTAACAATAGTGATAACGTAGAAGCTACATTCTGACAATTTTTGATAAATTAATGGGTTTTTACTGAGAAACATAAAATTACTGAAATTATTTCTTCCTTTAAGATCTCAAATGCTTACCTCTTGAAAATTAACCTTTTTATTTTTTTCAGGATAAAATGACTTAGTGTTTATTGTATATTGAAATTATTTGAAATCTAAGATTTCTGAAACCCTCAAAACATTATTTCCATGTGGAATAGTGATTCATTAGTATTTTTGGTTTGTCTTGTTTTCCTAATCACGATGGGGAAAACACCTAAACTGACAGTCTTTGTTTTTTTCTATTGAATGGGAAATGGGTGTCTAATGGATCAAAAGATCTAGTTGAAGTCCTGCACAGTTTTTAACCCTTCGTACACCTTTGTTTCTCCAGCTTGCTAAAGCTAGTAGGCTAACCAGCTATAGGAAAATTAGATTTAATAAAGACACTATTCATTTCCTAAACTTTCTCTACTGAATTATGAAAGTTGAACTGGCAGCTGTCAATGCGGTATCTGGGCTCGACGTTGTCTCGTCACTCCAGTACAGCGGTGTATTCCAGAGCGGCTGTTTATCAGTAGCTTCTGTAACGCAGGTAATGTCTTTAGCCTCTTTTATGTTTTTATTTTATTTAGGTATGTATGTATTTATTTTAAAACCTCATCTTTGCAAAGACCGCTACTTCTGCTACGAATGGTGCTGAATGTTTTCCTATCTATTAAAAGCTCGTTGTCCTTGCACATTATCATTGCGTAAGATACTCCTGTATTTTCCATGCTTCCCTGGCAGTGCGGCTGTGCTGCGCCAGCCTGCGCTCGGCTCCCACGCGTGTCCGGTGTGGCTGCCTGAGGAGCATCCCGTGGGATGATGCCGTCAGCAGGACAAGGCGCACAGCAGAGAGCCCCGGTGAAAGAAATTCGTTCTCGGGAAATTACAGAGCATCAGCCTAAGGCGATCTGAGGAGCTGAAAGGACAACCTGAAAGATTTCCTCTTCGCATATTGATTTTGACTTAAAATGGCTTTGTGACATTTCTGCCATCGTCAAGTTTATTTATTTAAGGTATTTCTCAAGGTATTTGTTTAATGGTTGAGCGTAATCTCTTGGGAATTAAATGTGTCTTTGTAGGAGAATGTGGACCTAAGCCAGGCTGTTTAAAATTTAGGCTACGTGAACAAGAGGAAATTAGACATTGAAATGTTCCAGGCAATGAAACTTGATTGTCACATTGATAAATTGTTGGAACAGTTTTGCCTCGTGTTGCTTGCAGATGGGTCTCGGGTGCCATTTGGGCACTTCCAAAAAGTAGTTTGGACGTAGTCCCCTCCTCCTACAGCAGAAGAAGAGTTTACAGAAAAAGCCATTTACTGCCAAGGGTAGCTTCGGTGCCTGAGGAGGCCTCCATGCCCATTGAATGCATTGGGGTAACAGTGGCTACCGTGGCACGCGTACAAGGGAAAAGAAGGGAAGGCAATGTGTCTAAAGCTTCTTGTGTCTAAAGCTTCTTGTTTCCACAGAGTATGTTCCAGGGAATTTTCTTTAATTTATATCGTATTAGGCGAATCATGGTTATTGCTGGAGACCTTCAGATTCATTTCATTTTTATCAAAAAACATGTTTCTTTCTGTCAGTCTTGTCTGCTGGATGTCAGCTCTGTTGAGTGTCCATCCTTTAAGGGCACATCATAGCGGCTGCGTTTTGTTCTGGGTTTCAACCTGAACCATTGTGGCACAGATGGGAGGGAAATAGTGTCACAAAATGGCCCACGTGCCGCCCTGGGGTAGACAGAAGATGGGGCCTTCGCAGCACTCTCCCTCTCGTGATGAACATGCAGAAAGCTCTCCCCTATCCTGTGTGCCTGGCCCTGGGTGAAGAACGTCAAGCCTAAGGAAAATCAGAGGTGGAGAACGACCATTTTGTAGAGTGTGACTTTTTCCCGATCAGTAGAATTTATGGTAGGTTTTAAAGGAAACTGATATTTCTCCTACTTTCTGTTGAAGGTATACATCCTTCTAGACTAGGGTGAGCTGGAAAACGTACCAAGGGAAGCTGGTGTTGGTGCTGTGTCAGTGCCATCAGTCTGCAGAACGTTCCGCTGAGGCCGGGTTTTGGCGCTTTGTCCTTTCTGTGTACGGCCACCGCAGCCAGCGCCGTCTCTGCACGCCTCTCCTCGCCGGCAGCGGAACCTGTCCAGCTCCTTTCCGCTCCGTCAAGTGCCGCTGTGGCGCCCGCACTTCCTTCTCCTCCTCCTTGGGCGCTGGCGTGGCAAGGGGCAGGAGTGCCGTGGCTCGACTCAAAATACATCGTCCAATTAGCTCAGCGTTTTATGGATGGCTAACCCGAAGGTGGGGAGAAGAAATCATGCTGAGCTTGGATCGCACTCTGCCCTTCGGGGGAACCCCAGATTGAGCCTCCCCTGCCCCATTGTGCTTGTGTTGTAAGCGGCTCGTGGTTTCTCTAGGTCTTGCCGTCCCCCTGCCTGCTCCCAGAGCTGGCTGGAACGGACCCGCTATCCCGTGTTCGGCACGGGCCGGGAGCGGGCGGGCAGCACCAGCCCCATCAGCGGTCTGGGGTGGGCTCAGTCTGAAAGCCAAGGGTGCTGTTAATTTTCAGGTAGAAATCAATTTGTAGATACCCGGTTGTCATTGTTACGTTCCCAGCACAGTACGCTGAGACGAGTCGGTATGGTTGAAGTGGGTCTTTTCACTGGCCTGGAGTTACTAATGACTTTTAAACTTATGAGTCATTTCCTCTCCTCTCTTCTTCCTCCTCTCCTTTTGCTCCCTATAAAATCAATGTTAGCTTTCGGGTGGGTTAATTTACCAAATTTGCAACAGCTGTCTCCATCTTAATCTAAAATACATACTTTCCTAAAAAAACCCCAAACCGAAATAAGCTTTCAGTAAGATTTCAGAACTGTCGATGGGGCAGGATGGGCTGTATTTCCTTGTTCATCCAGTTTGCGACAGACTTGGCAGGGACGTGGGGTTTGATGAGAGGGTGATGGGGGTCCCTGAGTCTCTGCTTTCCCCTGTTTTGAACCATGTTTGTTCACTTGCTCTATCTGCTACGCGTGATCTGGGTTCATACAGCACTTCTGCTTTTTTCCCCGCTTCCAAAAGTGGAAAGTTTCCGGTGGCTCCGTCTTCTGCCAGCCTGGGCCTCCTGCTGGCAAAGCAGTGACGCTGGAGCAGGGCTGGTGTGTGTGGAACGCATCGGAACCTGCAGCAAGGGGAGTCTTGTACTGCCTGCCAGTCGGCTGTCGATTGCATCGTCTGCTGGCGCCTTTGGTTGTAACGCCGTTTCTTTCTGGTCTGCACAGTGTAATCTGGAAAGAACTCGACATGCTGCTCTGTGCTTTGGTACACTCGTTAAGCCGTTCATTGTCAAGGACCGAGAGGCTCCTGTTGTGTTGTTTTGTAACAGGACAGTGTTTCCTCCAAGCGTTTCTTAGGGCATGGTTATGAAGTCATGCAAGGAAACATCTATAGGTAATTAGTAAACTATAATCGGACTGAATTAAATAAAGTTTTTTTTCTAATTTTCTTAATTTTTTAAAATGGTCTCACATCTTTAACCTTTTCAAGCTACTTTAAAATGGGCTGGTTTCCCCGCTCTCTACTTCCAGAAGATAATATTCTAAATAGCCATTCAGATTTTGAGGAAGTTTGACCATAAGGTGAGATTGTCTGTCCGTTTGTCCGTCAGACGCTCAGCCCTGCATCTCCTCCTGGTCCTCCACCGGCGCTGCCTGCCAGGGCCTCGTCCACCTAATGGGGAAAACAAACCCAGCCCGTTCTCCTGTCCTGCCTGGAGGAGACAGGGCACCTTCCGTGAAATTAACAGAATACAGAAATTCACTAAGTGTCAGTTTCCAGTGATTGAAATGGAATGTTTGTTACTCCATGCACAAAACACAGATTTCCCAAGTTTATCTGACCTAACATTATTATATTTTCTTTTTTTTTTTTTTTTAGTTCTTAGGTATGCCATCTACTGTGTACATAAAAATAGGAAACCTTCAACATAGAAGTTATTTTAGATGCGTTTTAATGACTAGGATTAAATAGTTCACTGTTCATTTTGAAAGAAAAAACATTAAAGATTCCTGAAATGAACTAAAAAAGAAAGCTTCAAAATATTATCACGCCCTTTTATAACATTTGAATGATCTTTCTCAACAAGTTTAGCTGTAATTGCATTTTTATTATCTGCTTATGTTTTATTGCTTTTTTAAAATGCATTATGGTTCACAGTAATGTGTATCTATCACTTCAATTAAATATTTCTGAGGTCTATTATAATAATAGATTAGTGCTCATTTTCTGCTGTGTTTTCCAGGTTGGGCATTTTTGTATAGAATTTTTCAACTTGATTGCAGGTTTTGCCAGATGTGCCTCCAGTTGCATTCTGGTTTTCATCGCCTGAGCTCCCGGCTCTCTTGGATCAGAGGCGTTTCTGCCTTTCTCTGTCTTCAGCTTTAACGTGAATTGTGGAAAACGCCCCTGCGGGGGGAGGACCCCGAGGAGCTCCACCGCGGAGCCCAGGTGGCCGGCCAAGATGTGCCTCGGCGAGGCCGAGTCCAGCACGGCGTTCCCAGCTCCCTGCGCCGGGTCCGTGCCCGGAGCTGCCGAAGTGTCGGCTGTGGGAATGGAGCCTGGACTCCAGCGGGCTTTGGGAGGCTTCCCGCGGGACCCGTCCGGCTGTGGGAATGGAGCCTGGACTCCAGCGGGCTTTGGGAGGCTTCCCGCGGGATCCGTCCGGCTGTGGGAATGGAGCCTGGACTCCAGCAGGCTTTGGGAGGCTTCCCGCGGGACCCGTCCAACCCTGCGTGGGGCCGGGTTGGCCGGGAGTGTGTGCATTTCCACCCAAAGTTGCGGTGTTCCAGGGGCTGAAACAAGGCTGGACAAAAAGCCCTGGCATTCAGTTATCCATTGAAGGAGAGCTCAGCCCTGCCGTGCTGTGACGGAGAGTTGACGGGTGACGCGGGCTGCGGGCAGCAGGGGGTTTGGAGCAGCTCAAGAACAGGCGAAGCTGTGACACAGACAGCTCTCGCAAGCCGGAAGGGAGCTGGTCGCAGTTTCCATTTGCTTTCTTCTCTTGTCTTGTTTGAGTTTGTAGAAACAGAGTCCTGATTTGTAGCCCTTGGGACTGACCATTTCAAGCCAGCTGCGTGTCGCGCAGTATTTCACCTGTTCACAGAACAGCACCTCTGAAGCCCGGCCAGAGCTTTGTCACTGCTTAAACTCAGCCTGGGCAAGGGCCCGAGCGCGGCTGTTCTACGCTGTGCTCCCTGGTTGGTATGTTACCTTTGCTATGCCGTAAGAAAGTATTGACTGCAGCACTTAGAGGGGATGACTAATTACTAATTAGCTTTCTGCAGTAAGCGTTGTAAGCAATCCCATCGTCGCTGTTGGGAATACAAGGGAAGCGGGGACAGGGATTAACAGATTGGCTGAAGGCTGGTGAATGAAAGGCGGAGTTCAGAGACAAGGGTGGAATTTACTGCTCTCTGTGGCTCGCTTTTGCCGCTGGAAAAATGGGGAAAAAACCACTGGGGTGGAGTTAGAGCCTCCTCACCCATTAAAATAAATTTGAGAAGGAAATGAAAGCATAGGCTACAGTTTGTCTGGAAGACAACCTGCCATGCAGGCCCCATAGCTCTGTTTTAACAGTAGATAATAAAGTTAGTAGACATCGCGTGTTTTGTTTGATGACGAAATTTACGTTTTAGTACTGAGGAAACCGACTGGCTTCTAATTCTGGCTTCTGGGCACTTTGTGATTTTGGTGCGCTGGCGTGCGCGTGAGCAGCTGGAGCTGTCGCTAACGGGACGCTCCTGTTCTCCGTCAGCGGAGAGACTGCCCCAACAGCCGGATTGTAGGGATCGCTGGTGCCAGCACCCTCCCACTCCGCTCCAGCGATGGGGCCATGGGAGGCAGGCGGTACCTGGCCACTTGCCGCCCCGCGGCACAGCCCGCCCCGGCTCCTGCGGAGCTGCCCGGTGTGCGCGGAGCAGCCAGAGCCGGGGGCAGGATGCTGGATGCTCCGCTCGGTCTCTCACTGTGGTGATCTGTGTTGCTGTGGGTGTCCCTGCACAGTGATCCCTCCCTTCCTTACGCGGGGGGAAAATACCGGCTTCTGCCCCTTGAAACCCTGCGTGAGCCCTGGCCCGGGCCGCAGAGCGGCGCCCAAGTCGGGCGATGGTGGCCCGGGGTTGGACGCGGCGACGGAGACAGTCGGCTCCTCGCTGGGGGAGCTGCTGAACAGGCTGTTGGGCTGGTTAGTCCGTCGCATCTCCAACACCAAAAAAGCTGAAATCTGGCTCTGTTTCCGTATTTATGGGGACCTCAGAGCAATTACAGGTCATGTTACGTGTAAATTTATTGATTTATGTTTTCCTATAGCAGTAACAGCACTTCTCTGCTCTAAAAATTAAACGGGTGTCATGGAGCTGGACACTAAGCGTGCCTTTCCAGTAAGAAATCCAGGTTCTGCCACCTTCCTGAAGCCCTGGGATTATTGAGTTTACAGCGACAGGCTCACTTCCTCACTCCAGGGTTGTGAGATAAACTTAAGCTACTTGGCTGGCTTCAAGTAAATTTTGGTTTTTTTCAAGTTTAAAGAAGATAGCTAATTTTAAATTACTACTGCTACTACATTTAGTTAAATTCTGAATGAATATTTTCGTTGGACACAAGAACCTTTAAGAATTCGTGAGGGAAAACTGGTGATGTGTCTTTTAATATGGGAATAAACTAGGCATGCCAAAAGCCATGATTTGTTTAAATACGTAACGAAGGGCAGAAGAAATGTCTGTGTAGTCTCATCCTCAGCACAGCGAATTCAGAAGGCTTGCTGAGAATTTTGCCCCAATGTAGTATTATTAATTTGCTGACCTGACTTGCACGTTACAACTCGTAATTCTGTGAATTGGGGGTTGCCTCATAAATCAGTGATAAAATACGACCTCTTTTCACCCCTTTCATTTGACTAATTTTATTGCATTTAGTAGCAATGTAATTTGTCCGTTTTGAGGATTCTTGTAGATATGGAAAAAAGCCCCTCTCTCACTCATTATGTAGACCCACAGAAAAAGGCTGTGATCGCAGGTCAGTAATTTATCCTGATATATGCAGTCCTCTGAGTCTTTCTCTTTTCTTCTTGAAATAAAAGCCCAGGCAGTAGTAATCCCTGTATTAATTTTTCTGGTGCTGTAAAAGGAGCAGTGATATCTCTCTTCTGGTCCTTAATTGGCGGTGGCTGCTCTCCTGTCTGTCGTTTCGTTCCGAAGCTTTAAAAAAAGCAGCCGATTCAGTGGGAGGCACTGGTTTCACTGCTGGGTCTGTGAAGTCTGTATGAAAGAAGGGGGGAAAAAAAAAAGTAGCACAAAATGTGACTGGTTTAGAAATAATGCTTTGACTGCTCTCAAGTTAATGCTGAGCTGGTTTATATCCGCAGCAGCGGGTCTGTGCTGGAAGCAATGGGAAATCAGAACCACTGCGACTTGTTGTAGTTGCTGAAGTGACCACGGCTGTGTCCCTGCTAGCCGCCTTCTGGACGTCAGGGACCAAATCCCAGGGAATCCTCGGAGCTTCAAAGGTGAATCCAGACACGTGCATTGTTCAAAGAGGAAAGACAATAATAAAACCCAACCGTGGGGCGGGCTGATGTGATGGTTGTGTGCCTGCTGTGCAGCCCTGGGCCAGGAGGACGCGGCGCCCCGCGTTGACCAGGACGATGGTGCATGCACCGGTCATCTCTGCCGTGCATTTTGGGGTGGGCTTGTGTGTGTGTGTGTGTGTCTGTTTCTTTGGGTTTGGGGTTTGTGCGGTATTGTTTGGTTTGGGGTTTTTAACATTCTAGACTGTAATCACAGTATGAGTTCCTGTTAGTCTTCCCCAAATGCAAGACTCTTGCTTTCCTTTTATTTGTTTATTTATGCAACATGACATCCAGTTTCCTTTCATTTCTGTGCCTTCATCTTTGCAGAGGGTGTGATGCTGTTTACATTCTTGTAATAGTGTTATGATTGATTTCCAATTCTTAATTAATGGGAAATTTAAAACACAGTGAGAGCACACAAAAATTCTGTTGGAGATGCAGGTACTCTTTGATTGTCATCTTTCTGTTGACATCCACGGCTTACTGATACACAGTGTTGAGCTGGTTTTTTTTGGTGGGGTTTTTTTTTGAGATTTAACCTTTGTGGAAGGTAACTTGGTTTAGCCGCCGCAGCTTATTTTACTTTGAACTCTGGAGGTCAGTCAGGCTGCCTGGTGAGCTCTCACCGGTGGATTGCCAACTGTTGCAGTCCCTAGGAGAAATGCTTCTCTGGCACGTCATCTTCGTTTTTCCTGAGTGTGGATAGATCCGCTGCTGGAAGGAGCAGTGCCCGGGAGCGTACGTTGCATTCCCACGTGGGCACTGCATCCCTGCCCTGACCTCAGTGGTTACGCACGCAGCCCAGGAGGGCACTTCTCCATGGGCTGAGTTCTCCAGTTCACTGGAAAGGGTGTATTTACAGCTGTTCCACAGTTTAAATTGGTTTCTGGAATGAAGGCAAAAATATAATTTAGAAGTTAGAATATAAAATAAGATTTTCCCTTGTCTGTTACTACCTTCATATGCAACTGATGTTCTGAAACTTTTATTGAATAAATAAAGCTGATTTTCATCCTCCTGAAAAAGGATCAACAGATCATCTAAAAGCCTGTTTCTCAGTACAGGCTTCATAACTCCTGCAGTTAGACACAGCTAATTTATAGACTCGAAACAGAGCAGGTGAAAGACAGACCTTTCCAAGAAGTGAAACGTGGTCTCTTCCAGTGTGGCCTCGCTTCCTACTTATTTGAACACTGGGCGACTTTTTCTCTAAAGAATGGGTCTGCGTGAATGTAGAAGAAATGTTTTTAAATGTCTAAAAAATGTTACTTTTATCAAAATCTTGAGGATGGATCAAATTCTGATCTTTGTTTTGAAGAATTCAGCAATAATTCCGTTTAAATTAGGAATACATATTTGGGAAAGGCACTTTTGAAGAAAATATACAGTGTGTACATTACTGAAGACAAAATTGACTTTGCAATGTATTGTAGTTGGTCTTGGAATGATTTAAATCACAGATAAGAGACTAGATACGTTTGCTTTCATTAATTGTTGCTTTACTTTGTTTTCTTTCTTTACCTTTTTAGCAGGACTAAGCTGTAGTTGTACGTTCATTCTTGATAGATGAACCCTCTGGGAACAGTGCAGCTAAGCTAAGAATCTCAGTTTCAAGTAGCGTTATAGCTCACAGGCAGTACCTTGATTAAGATGAACTTTAATTAAGATAAATGCTTAGTCATCTGTTTGGCATGGTGAGACTTGTATCTTCAGACTAATGCTAGAGGTAATGAAAATTTTTCATTTTCTTCATGAAAGCACAAATTAGATTTTTGCAGGATTGTTGTCCGCCTGTCCTGGGAAGTGCCCACCTGTTAGAAAGCAATAGTAAGCAATTTCATTATACAGATTTCTCTCTGTCATGAAGTTGTATTATCTTCCCGGTTATCCCAGAAGGATGCAAGTCAGCAGTATCTGTTCCGGGAATAATATTATTTAATCACAGTTAGGCTTAACTGCTGCTGGTACAAATAGTCTTCATGTCTTAATTCGTGGAACAGTTGTGGGGGGTGTTCTTGATTTCTTTGGGAAGGTAATTCCTTCAGAAATCGAGACAAATTGCTCAATAGAGAAAACCACAGAATGTATACATTATTTAGGTTTGACGTTTCATCCTTGTTAGCAGCACTGAGCACTTCAGCTTGAATAACAGTCCGTAAAGGTACCGTTTTGTCTGTACATCCATAGGGAGGTTCAGATCTTGTGCAATGCGGAACATCGGAAAACAGCCAGTTCCTTAAGCTAAGTTTTAAACTGAATAGCCTGTTATCCTTCTGGAAGTAATTTAAAACAGCAGGGTGTTACTGGGTTTTAAACCAAAGCATTCTTAAAGTTCCACTTGGAAAAAGAAAGAAAAATATGATGACCCAAATCTGCCATAGCAGAGTTATGCATGCATTTTATTTTATTCAAAGTGCAAGCTCTTTCTGCTTCCAGGCTCATGGGGAAAGTCCTGTCCTTTCTCCTGTCGGGGTTGGTCACCTGGGTTCCACCTTTCCGCCCCCTCAACGCCTCTGAGTTTTTCAAGAACGTGTACATGAAGAACTTGACTCTGAGTCATGGACATTAAAATGCAACTCCCTAGCAGACAAAATAATATGAAGATGCCAATTGCCTAAATTTTTTATACCTTTATGGGAATGGTGTTTGGGTTACCTGTGTATTTTGACTGATACCATGGATTCTTTCTTACCCATCTAGGTACGAGGATTTATGTTGGAATATGGGCAGATCAATGAGTATCTCTTCTCCTGCTCATGACTTACAATGCCATCCTTGCAAAGGAGATTCCTTTCTCCTCTTCTGCACAATTATCTTACATTCCAAATGTATGATTAAGCAAACCACTTAATGTGTGTAGAAAAAAATTGTATACAGACTCTTCAGGATCTCATGCTCTTCAAGGTTACGTCTTAATAAATTGGTGAAAGTCATAAATACCCTGTAAAACACAGATCCAGCCCACTGCTGGGCCCAATTCAGTGTAATAGCTCTGTCAGAAGAGATCATGGCAGCTGGTAACTTGCGTGTAGATACTTCCGTAGTCATCAAACCAAAGGAGACCATCAAACGTGGGACATAAAACCCTACTCAGAAAGGCGCATTTTCTATTACTATTCAATATACAAGTGCCTTTTTCACTGTGCTGGCATAATTTGGATCCTTCAGTGAAACACATGTGCAGCTTTTGCAAACCTAAAGGCTTGTTACTATAGTCATAGTATTACATTTTAACATTAATGTTTTCCTCTTATAAATAGTCATACAAATAAATTATTAGGAGAAAAGAAACAAGGTACTTGTATCCTTGCTTCAGATTTGATTTAGAAATAGCATATTTCTCTCGGTTTTTGTTAATGCATATTGAAAGGACAACAAGCTTTTTGGTTTTACATTTTATCATACATACAATCTTGGCTAGGTAGGATTTTTCAAAGGATTTTTTTTTTACCATAGGCTTAAAGTAATTGAACAATTGTCAATGATGATACCTAACTCTTGTAGAATAATCTCAGTATAGTTTTTGAAGTGGTTTAGAGAAAAAAAGAGTAAAACAATATTTTGTTACATAATAATGAAATATTTTGAGTCCACTTGATTGTGAAAGCATGGTATATACACTTAGATTTTAAACAAAAAGCTAAACAGAGGCCAGAATTCTATGATGTACGTATTTTATGAAATTCTATGACTGTGTATTTTATGATTTGGCTTTAACTATGTAGCATTTACTACTAACTACTGTTTCGCTAGAAGCATTTTTTGTGTCCAAAGATAACAAGATAAAGGGAAAGAAACCATATAACTTTCAAAATAACAATGCTTCTTATTTTTCAAGAAAAAAGAAAAGTCCAACCATTTAAATTTGACCTCTTTTTCTTAGGAAATACAAGCAATATTTTCCCAAGCTGCTTTATTCATTTGGAATATTTGTTAAATATTTACACTCCATGATGCAGTTGCAAAATGAGATTGTATTGCGGGAGGCTCAAAAAACCAAATAGCTTTCAAGTGTGTATAAATATTTATTGGCATAAGTTTATGATAAAGCACAGCTTTAGAATTTTGTAGGTCCTGGCATAATTTTCTCCCTTAAGCGCAGGACAGGGGCGGTAGCTACAGTTTTCAGCGGCGTCAGACAGGTATGGGTGATGGTGCGGCGTCCTGTCAGTTTTCCTAGGATTTCCAGGCTCCCTGGGGGTGTCTGGCTCCTCAGCAGCACAACGGAACGAAGGCAGAACGTTTTGTGAAGGCGCGGGGCTGCGTCAGGCAAACGGATCTCAGACAGCAGGTAGCCTCTGCTTCAGAAAAAAAAACAAACCCAAAAACCCAACCAAAACAAAACAAAAAACCAAAAAACCCTCTTTCTGCTACTTGGCCACTAGTAAATGTCTGCAGCCTTCATCTTTATTGCAGGGTGTTTCTAGTCTTCCGTGATAGGTAGCCTTTGGTGTTGGATTGTAGCCTTAAGCACAAGTGTCACAATCTCAGTGAGGTGAAGCTTAATCTCTTAATCTTAAAGAATCTCTTCCTAGAAGGGATGTGGTTTAGGAAGAAGGCTGAAACCAGCTGCGTTTTCTAGTTCTATCAGGGACTTGGAAAAAGACACCCAGTAAAATGGGTTCCCACCTCCGTCGTCAGCCGGGGTATCTGGGCTGTGTCGTTCGTTCTCTCTTTTTGTCTGCCTAGAAATCTTGTCCTGCGGTTCTCGAAAGATCTGCGTTTATCTGGGATTTTGGTGTATCTGGTGTCTTAGCAGACTTCGCGTCCCCAGCCGGGACAGGGCTTACCTGGCCGTGCTGTGTGGTACGGCCACCTCTAGTAAAGCCACGTTTAATAGGCGGGTTGTTCCGGGAAGCGCCGGATGAGCTCCCTGTGCGCGTAGTTGGCTGACGTACGCAAAGCTCGAAGCCGTTAAATCTGCTGTGTGCCCTAGTGCTGGTGTCGTGGTTTGTGGTGTCTGGGAGCGCCGCCTGCGCGGAGCCACTGCGCGGCACGTGCCAAGCCGGCGGCGCATCCCCGCGGAGGCGAGGGCACGCTCCGCTGCTGCAGCTGGGGCCAGCCTTTCCGGCAAAACCTCCTGGGAGCCGGTCTCCACGGTTCCGGAAGCACCCGTGGGGCTGGAGCACGTGATGCTCCGGCTGTCGTGGGAGAGCCGGGACTTCACGGCAGAGGCGGTGAGGGAGCCGGCGGGATGCCCTCTGCCACCCCGCATGCCCGAGCCCGAGCCCCGCGGCACGGACGCCTCATGCACAGCCGCTCCCAGCAACTCTGCTGGAACGTTCCCTGCGGTGGTCAGGGAAGGGTGTACAGAGCATCGCTGCTGTGTCCAGACATACAGTGGGCATTTTCTACGTACAGGCACGCTGGCTTCCTGTCGTGCGGGTTCTCCTGGGTTTTTTTAGTGCCGTCTGCTGTGTTGCATTAGTTGAAGAATAAGAGCAAAAGCAAGTGTTAACTGAAAACGGCTTTGTACTTAAACCTTTCAACTTGGGAACATAATAATGAAAAATCACTTTATAAACTTCAAGTATTCTCATGAGATAATGAAAATTTATTGTTCTTACTAAGCGAAACAAAGGATTATACGCATAGTACTGAAAAAGCAAACTGATTTATTGGCTCAGTTTTACAAAAACAAAAGGAATATAATGTAATTTTGTAAAAAGTTTTAAGGTTTGAAGCAACATCTGCACCTCTCTTGTTTCCCAGGACCAGAGCTTGTTTTTAGTTACATATATTTGTTCGTTGTTTTGATCTCACAGTTTATTGTGCTTCCCCCCCGTTCTTGGTGGCAGGTGCACATGCTGTGCAGAGGATTGGCTGGAATTACTTCAGGTAATAAAAGGAAAAAAATCTTTTTCTTCACAAAGTACAGGGCATGCTTTTGCATATAGAAGTGGTGTTACAAAAAGTGTCCTATTAAAGATCATGACACGTTCCCTTACGAGCAGGCTGGGCGAGTGACTGTAGCTCTTGCTTGCCCGGGTGGCGAAGTACTAGATTAAAAAGCCACAAGACCACAAACAGCTGCAAGCAAGAAGTATCAGGAGGCTTCTCCCGAAAGAGGTACTTTTGATAGAGGTTTTAAAAATATTTTTCACTACTTTGAGACTGTTGACCAAAAAAGATAAAACAACATGAAAATCAAGTAGTTTTCTCAAAGTCCACCAACTCAGAGAGAGGATTTGAAGGCTTTTGGGGGGGGGGGGGGGGGG